>VWYI01032802.1:76678-184286 GCA_013399455.1 Anthoscopus minutus | reverse complement strand
CGGGGGCAGCGCGGGCAGGGCCGGGGGCAGCGCCGGTGACCGCCCGTGCGCGGCCCCTGCGTGCCCGGGGGTCGCCCGTGTCGGTGTCCCCCGCCCCCGCGGTCCCCGGCCGGGGAGAGGGGAGGGGGCGCAGCACAGGGACATATTTGTTGTCGCCGAACTGCGAAAAAGGGGAGGGGGGGAAATAAATAAAAAGACCTTCTCTCCCTCTGAAATAAATCGTATAGGATTTGCGCGTCTGTGACAAAGGCCTCATTCAGGGAAGAAAGAAGGGACGCACAAAATGCCCAAGGGTGGTAGGATGTGAAAAGAGGCTTGTTTCTTGTCTCTGCCCTAGAGCCTCTCTGTTCCTTCCCAGACGAGGCCGCTGATCTGGTGCCAGTTCCTTTTCAGCTACAATTTAGATTAGGGATACCAAACGCCACACCATGGGTGCCAGCGTTTTGCTGCGTCTGCAGAGCCACAGTGTACATGTCGCCCGACCTCCTTAATAATGCTCGGTTCGGCCTCTCCTTCCTCGGGATCTCGCCTGATTTCTGCTCTGTGTGGATTCTGCGTGTGTGTGAGCTCTGGGAGAGGGCTAGCCTGGAAGGAGGTCACTTTGTGGGAACAAGACCATGGTACTTTGGTCCGTTCAGCAGTGACGGGGAGGGCAGGGCTGAGTAGGTGCTGGAGAAGAAGGTTTGAGCTGAGTGGAAAGCAACCCTCTTCAGTTGCTTATCAGTCACTCTGATACGCTCTGATTCTTAAAATGCTAAATAACAAGTGACCAGGGCGGACCGGGCTTTTGAAATGCGTGCCCAAGACTGGGAACGCCTTTGAGACCTTGTCATTTTCCTCCTTGTATACAACCTCTTTAACTCCCACATCCTTCCTTCCACCATCCCTGCAGCTGTAACACTTTTCAGGATCTCCTTCCTGCACCTTTTTTTCTTTCTTTCTTTTTTCTTTTCTTTTTTTTCCCCCTTTTTTTTGTCTTTTTGTCTTGCTGTCTTTTAAACTAGTGTTCTGGAAGCTGAGAACAGTTGCAGGTGAAGGTCTGTTTGTTTATATGCTGGTGGAGGAAGTGTTTTCATTACGGGTTGACTCGGCTGGTCTCCCATGAGGAGGAACAGTAAGCTAAAGGGACACTGTCAACTTGAAATCCAGAGAATGTGCATGATGAATGGAGAGCTGTGTCCAATACTACACCCACCGTTGAGCTCCCTGCTGGAGATCTGTGGTTTTTATAAGCCTGTCTTCTGACTGTGTGGGTTGGTCATGCAGTGAAGGAGTAAAAACACACTTCAAACAAAGTTCTGTTAAGTGAACAAAGGACTGCAAAAGAAAAATACCAGAGTGGGAAGGGAGGGAAGACAACATCTCCAACTTCTCAGTTGCATCCATTCTAGTCGCTACTTGACCCGGAGGGAAACTGGAGAGGCTACAGTTCATTTTTACAGTTGCGCGTTTATTTTATATCAGTAAAGTGGAAAGATTGTTAGCTTTTCCCCTAGTGATTTAGGAGTTTTCAGCGCCTAGACACGTGTGCTCAGAAAACAGGTAGCACTTGATGGATGTCAGTAGGTCAGTGTCTTTTCACAATATAGGAACAATTTTAAGAATGGTCTCTCTTGTGAAAAAGAATTGGGTTCCTTCGTGAGCCCTTTTTGCCCCATGAAGCTATGATTTTGATGAAAAAGAGAAAGAAAGATTGCCTAATTAATGCTTTTGAAATCTGTATTTTGTTGATAGTAGGCTGCAGATTTGTTGAAATGTTCAGATATTTCTTGGAGGGTGCCTGTAAGCATCTTCTCCACCTCCAGCAAGTTACTGGCTCATATGTGTAGCTTCTCTTTGGCAAAAGAAGCAATTTTCAATATGAAGTTGTCTGATGGTAGGCCACTAGCTGTGGTGTTTTGTGGTTTATGCTTCAGGCATGTTGTTTCAGAAATTCTGTGTTGCCTGCTGGTGAAAGATATAGTGGCATAAAAAAACCAGTTAAGTATAAAATTCTGAACAGCCTTCTCTGGAAATTATTTTAATGTTGAGTAAATACATGCCCTCAGTGGTGTACAAATGACTTTGGCATATGGGCATGGCAGTCAGTGTAAGCCAAAAATGAATATGGTGGTATAAAGAAGTTGGTTATTAATGATTTTAACAAGTATCTAAAAGTTAGGACCCAGTGATAAATTTGTAATTCATATCAGTAAGAAAAACATTGCTGAGGAACTAGTTATTTCTGATAAACTACAATAGATTTGACAATACCTTTATGTGAAATACTTAAATGATGTAATCTGAAATTAATGAGGGGAATCTGATATGGTGAGGGCCTCTGTGACCACTGGCTCTGTGGCTTAGCTGAATTAAGCTGAATATAGTAATCTAGGTATGGTATCATCTGCACTGATTTGCAGTGTAATAAAATTGTGGCTAAGGTGAGCAAAAACTATCCAGCACATTTGTGATGATTTCGCTCTATAATATGGTGCATCTACAATATCATATGTTTAACTGTGTTAAGGAAAGTTTAGAGCTGTTGGCCATCTTATGCCCAGTTACTTTTATTTAACCAGCACCTTCACTTTTCTGTCTTGCTGCATTACTGTGCTTTTACTTCAGGGAGAAAAAGAGTTGGAGGCATGTGTTTTCCCTTCGTCCTTCTCTCTGGGGTGCACATTAATATTTGATTCAAACTCGTTCTGTAAAGTTCTGCTTAATTCAGTTTGGGCACTACTTTGAATGTATAATAATAGTGTTTGTTTGTGTCATGGACGGTTCTTTGTAATTTGCTTTGGGCAAAGTCTGCTGCTGGCAGTGCATATTGTCAAAGTGACCTTCCTTTCAGAGGGAGAAAACCAGTAACTCCTGGCCCTCTCCCACCCCTGCAGCTCCAACAGAAGTGTCTTCACAAGTCGTTTTGACCCATTACTCCAAAAACAGGACTTGAACCAACAAATCTAGTTCACCCGAGCGGTCTCATTGAAATCCAGCAATTAAGGATTCCTTTGGTGACAAAAAGCCTACAGATCTGTATTGTGCAAGTCGGCCATTTACTTGAGGCAAAACCCACAAAAGGGTTTGCGTGCCTCGGTGGAGCACCCCGAGTTGTGATGCCTGTGGATCTCGCTCGCCTGAGCCGGGGATGTGGCTGCTTGCTGTGCCATGCCCAAGGCATTGTGCACCTCAAGGCTGCCTTCCCATGGCTGGGGAAATGCTGCCAGGGCCACCCAATGCAAAGTGCCTCAGAAGGAGGTGAAATTTCAGGGCTGCATGGTCGTTAGTGGACATAAAATAGAAGAGTGGACTCAAATCACAACAGCGATGTTTTACCCAGAATGAGGCAGAAGCCTTTATTTCGGGGTGTGCACCCATTTTTATAAGGTGTTCCCATACAGGTCAACATGATTGGCCAAAGGAACCACCTCTCTGGTCCCATTGGTGTGGAACAAGAGAAAAACACATTGTGTGACATTGTTTTGAGAATCAAAACCTATTTACAAAAAACAGTCCTTGAAAGAGAAGCTTCCCAAAAGACTTTCCCTTGGGAACAGACCAGCCACTGGCAGGCTGAAAAACTCTCAGGTTCGGAAAATCACGTCCACACTTCATTTGCCTGCCTGCTAGGTGTCTCAGTTGGTACCAGTGGCTTCAGGTTAGCTATTGGAGGTTAAAAACCCTAATCTGCTTTTGGTAAGGTAGTAATAATTTATAATAAAAAAAAAAAAAACAAAAGAAAAAAAGAAAACACACCAAAACCACAAACAAAAAACCCCACAAAAATAAAAAAAATTTTAAAAAAACCAACCCAGAAAACCCAACAAAACAATGAAAAAAACAAACCAGCTTTTCATTTCAGTAGATGATAAACATGCAGGTGTAGAAGAATTGGGATTTCTAGCATTTGCATCCTGTCATGGGTTTCGCCCTGAGTGCCTGACTCCCAGACAGAGAAATGCCAGGTGCAGATGAAACATGAAAGGTTGAAGCTGTTTTGGCACATCGGAGCAGTGTGTGACACTCCCTAGGGAGAGAGCGCGTGAGCCCCGTTAGCGCTGTGCTCTCAGGCAGCCTCACTTAGCTCGAGCAGGGCTTTGGTTTCAGGCAGGTGATCTGCCTCCTGCTTTGAGAGTGGCCAGGTTAAACCTGTCTGTGGCAGGTGTCCTGGAGCCCTGAAACTAGAAACAGGCCTGACCTTACAGGAGTTGCAGCCGAGGAGAAGTACCCTGTTGCTGTCCTTACCCCTGGCTGCAGGAAAGCAATCACATTTTGTAGAGCTTTTTTGGAACCTTAGGTTCGCTTGGAACGGAAACAAAATTGAACAATATCGCTACTTTTAGTGGGGGAGGTGGAAAATCATATTACTTCAAGTCAATCAAAACATGATGCCTCATCTTGCTTCTGACTGTTTTAAATGGTAACTTGCTGTGAAAGTAAGGATTTCAACTCAAAATACTGTCACCTCTTTGGAGCAAAACAGAACCTTTGACACCTTGACATTTTACTGGAGTATAAAATCAGCAGCAGTTTTTCAGGTCTTTAAGGTGTGGATAGGACTAAATTATCTTGCAGAAAATTACTGTCAGATTTTTCCTGACCAGCTCTATTCCTTGTATACAATGAATTTGCAAGTATGTTTTTCATCTGAAAGAGCTATCAAAAAAGATAGCCTGGCAGTATCAGCTAATTGAATTAGGTGGTCTGCGTCAAGTCTTTTTCAAGAGGAAAGAGGACAGCAAATTAATTTGAAACTTGCCACTCCTAAAATGCAGCTCCTTTTTTTTATATCAAAGACATCCCAGTTTGAATGGATTTACTAATGTTGGTTGTGATAAGGTGCTGTGGGGTGAGGTTACGCCAAATTTTCCTGCCCAGCTTCTCCTGATTCAGAGAAGTCTTGCACCTCTGAAAGCTGCCACTTCCATACTATAATTTTCTAACGTATCTGTGAGTAATGAGTCCTTGCTTAAGGCAGAAACCTAAATTTTTAGAGCAAATCCATTGATGTTCATCGTACTGAGATGTGGTTTAATGTGGTGAACTGTACAAGACAGCTGCAATGTGAGAATGTTTTGATGAGAACAGGGAAGGTGACCCTTCTATCCTTATTTGTTTTACTCTATTTTGGTGGACCTTTTAAAAGGCAACAATGACTGGAGGCCTTTTCTAGCCTAGGGAAATTCTTTGTCCCATCCTGCTTTAGGTTCCCTGTGGCTATAACCAGAAAGGAGGGATGTTGAGAAGCAGCTGTGAGTGATGTGTCCAGTGCTTTAAAGTACAAAGGATCCCAGCCAGAGCTCCTCAGAGGAGCCAGAGACACTGTTAATAGAATTGAATACTGTGCTGTGAAAGCAGTCAGTGTGTGCTCTCCCCAAAACAAAGGCACTATCACCAACCAGCCCTGAACAAAAAGACTCTACCTCACATAGCTCACTTTGCTTCACAGCTCTTGGGGTGGCCTCTGGAAGATCATCTGCACATCCTCCAAGCTCCCTTGCAGTGTCTTTGGGAGACAGATTAACATCTAAAGCATTGGCTGTGTAAGGACGATTATAACCTGAAATTGAGACCTTACATTTCAGACAAATTCTACCGTCAGTACTGAAGCTTCCAAAAATGCTTGAAAAATACAGTTTTATTCAGCAAAGTGTTGTTGCTCGCAGTAGTGAATTTGGAAAGTGTTTTGAAGCTGAAAGTGATGGTTATGGCACTGGTACAATGAATGAAGAAGAAGAGAAGTAGCTGGGGTAGAGGGGCATTGAACAGACCAAGGGAAGAGCTGG
Source organism: Anthoscopus minutus (assembly GCA_013399455.1). Lineage (NCBI taxonomy): Eukaryota > Metazoa > Chordata > Aves > Passeriformes > Paridae > Anthoscopus > Anthoscopus minutus. The sequence continues at coordinate 178,518 of VWYI01032802.1, read as the reverse complement.
CTGAAGCCGGCAGAGGAAGCTGCCATTGTGTGTGTGTGTGATTGAGGACATTTGCTGTAACAGAAAAGTGTTTGGCACCACTTTAATATGAAAATAACTCTTGTTTTAGTGATTTTGGGAGGAGTAAGGAGGAAACCTCAAATGATTGGGTTGGCTTGTGAAATATCTTCTCTGTTTAAAATGGTCCTTTTCCTCTTGGCTCCAGTTTTCCTCTGTGAACTGATTTGACCAAAATAGTTCTCAAGCCTTTTTGGTATAGTCCAAGTTTAAGATATTTTTGCTAGATAATCTCAATCATGGCAGGTCTAAATTTGCTATATAAAACTATACAGGGAAGTTAAACAGGCTGTGAGAATGAAGATTAAAATTAAATGCCCATTCATGTTTGTGCTTTTTTAAAGAAAAACTACCATTCCATGCGAGTTCTCTCATGATCTGTCTGGTGATTCCTAGCATACTTCTTCTTTAGAATTTCTATTATTTTACTTGTTGGAGGTGGGAAGGGGGTAGGAAGGGGATGAGGTTGGGTTTTTTTGTTTTGCTGGTTTTACCAAATAAACTTTAACATTCATTTGAAGGCTTTTTATTGTATTCATAAAGACCTTTCAACCTCCCTTGTTTTTGAACAACCTGTATGTGAAAGAGCACTTTGTGTAACGTTGATCTTTGACTTGCAGCTGTACCACTTACAAAAAAGACAGCTCTGAAGGTTTTCCTGGCATGACTTTGGAATATCATGTATTTCCTATCTTGGCTCCTGATAACAATGTACAGATAATTATGTTTGGTTTCAGGGGTTTTTTTATTTTTTTAATGAATATGTTGGGGTTTTTTCCCACTTTGTACCTGACCTTTAAGCCACAGAATTGCACTGAGGTTTATAGTTGATGCTCTTGCCCAGAAAAATTGAGAATTGTTGTTTGTTAGTTCAGAAGTTCTCCAAGCCAGGAGCCACCACAGTGGATGATGAAAGTTTTGTGCACATAGCTTATCCCATACCTGGTCACTTCTTAGGACTTAGCAGAGAAGACCAGCTCAAAGCCCTGTTTAGAAGACAGTGATGATTATGTCCCCCAGCCAGCTGCTTTCACCCCTGGGACAGAGGGGGAGAGCAGGTGTAAGCAAAGCAAACTCTCACACTCTTAAAATAAAGAAAATTTGGTTGTTCTTAGGACTGTTTTTTCCAAGAAAAAAGAGCATTTCTAAAAATCTGTATGAAAACCTCTGTTTTCTGAGTAGGCAATTAGACTGTTTCTTGTCTTCAGCTATATGTAAATGTTTGATTTTTGTTCTTCGTGGTGAGGTTAATGGTGGAGGGTGTTTATTATGGAGACGTTAATGACCTCTTGCATGTTTTTAGGACTCCCTGTGAGCAGGTCCTCTTGCATGCTGTCGCTGTATGCTAATAAATTTTGAATTACAGAGAGGGAACCCATAGCCAGCAAAATTTTTGTCTAAAGGCCAGCAAAAATGCCAGTTCTGCTGCCTATCTTCCTGCCTGGGAAGTAACTGAACACTCCTAAGCTTCCTTCTGGGGTTCATCTGTGAGATTATGAAATTTTTGGATGTTATCACTCTGTTCAGCATTTAAATTGGTGATTTCATCAAGAAACACTCTCAGTCCCAACTCCAAATTAATTGAAAATGTTTTGCTGGTTTCTCTCTGTTCAAGAAGGAATAAAACTACTTAAAACTAATCTTTTGAATAGCACAGTACCTGAGGTTATTAGTAATTTTCATTTACAGTCTTTAGCTAAATATGCAGGCCTTTCTTTCCAAATATTAGATTCTCCAGGTGCCTTTGAATGGTTAGTGATTTTTATATTCATAAGACCTCATACTTTGGACATGTGAAGAGAAATAGCTGTTGGATTTTTATTTTATTTTTATTTTTTTTATATGTCTTCTATTTTATTCAGAAAGGATGAGGCAAACCACCTTTAAAAGGAGGAAAAAGTGTTTAATGAAACCCATTGTATTAGCTGTATTCACTGCTGAAAAACTTTGTAAGCCTATCAGCCTACAGTTGGGATAAGATCAGTGTGCAGGAGCTGACAAGCTGAAGAGCCAGATTTAACTCTTAGTATAGCAGGCTGTATGCTCTCAAAAAAACCCCCACACATTGGCTTCAATTTCTTTTGAACACCTCTCTAGGAGTTTCTCTTTTGTAGGAAAAGTAGTGAGCCCAAAAATTTGACTGAGAAGAGAGCTGCTAAATGATGTGACCTTGTGGAAGAAACATCCCCTACATTTGGAGGTCGGAAGTGACCTTTTGTGCACTAGGGGAAGTAGAAGACAAGCATTGACTGTCTTTCTTGCTTAGGGCAGCATTACTGGCATGTCTAAAAACTGCAGAACTCCTTGTCCTAATGTTCAAGTGGGGCTGCCAAAAAGGAACAAATAGGGCTGCAGATAAAAGTGTGCAGGGAAGACTGTGTCCCTTTTCCTCCTCCTCCTCAGTCATGGCAGGCAGGGTGGGGAGAGCATCGCTTTGCGCTGCCTGGTGACTCGACATTCACAGCAATTTGCTGCTGGTCCTGTAAAAGGTTAAAAAAATTTCTTTCATTTATAGATTTTTTTTAAAACCACTGGCCGTCAGTATGATTCAGTGACTTCTTTAAGGGTGAGATAACCTTTCTCTGCTCTTGCTTACATTTTCGTCAAATCTTAATTCAAAATCATGAGGTTATGTTGTTTGGAGTTGGGGGATCTTTTTTCCTCCCCACAGCTAGTAGTTCTGCTTTATGAAGCTCAGTGTATAGATGTAGGTGTTAAATGAGTCACCCTAATCTTGCTTTTGTGGTCAACTCCTTCATGATTTGTCATGAAAGTTTGTATCTTGCAGAAGGTATCTGTCATCCTTTAGAGCCAGTGTGGCACAGCAGGACTGTGCTGAGAACAGTCTGGGCCTGCATGTGGACAGCATTGCTTTGGTTTTGTTTCCTTGGGCAGAGCGAGGTGGGACCTGGGGCACGCCTGCATGGTGCTGTGCCAAGTGTTGCTGTGAGTGAGGCTATCTCTGTGGCACTGTGTAGTGTTGTGGAGGCTGTACTTTACTTCTTGACACAAAAAAGAAGGGACAAGAGAGCAATGACCAGAAAGAGTGGATCAACTAGATGAATGTTCATTTTCATAGCACTAGACTACTCAAACGAGCTTTTTTAAAAGTTGTTAGTAAACTTACATATTTTTTACTATTATTGTTATTATTTCATTTTCACATTATCTGGCCCATGAAAGAAGAGTGATTATGTTCCACAGGAACTTCATATGGAAGAGCTGCCCACAAACTTTAAGGTGACACGGTGCTATGATAGTATGCAATGTTTGTTTTCAGTCTACCTTGTTTAAAGAAGGATGTGTTCAAATTGTATTACCATAAGAACTGGAGAGTAATTCTTGATGAGTGACGTCTTACCAAAGTATACTAGTGAAGAAAGCTTGTGGTTCAAGTTTTATTTTGAAGTTTTAATACATATCTGTGGAATTCTTAATGCCACTGTACTATTGTTGACACTCTCTTCTAAAAGTGAAATATCACAGAAATATTAAGAAAATGCAGGGGAAGTAATTCTGTAAGGGGAATAAAATGTGTTTGCTGTTAATGTAGGTACCCCAAACTGTGATAAGAATTTCTTTCATAATCAGCAGTGTGTTGCCACTATGAGGTATAATTTCTGAGAAAATATCTTGAAAATGGCAGTCAAACCACATCATGTAGATTTACTTCATGATTGTTGGTATGGGAACTTGCTAAACATTTTTAAATTGTGACAAGTATGTAGCTTTGAACTCTTTCACATCATACTTTAAGAAGGAGGTGGGAGACAATGGGCAGAAACTCTTAATGTTGTTTAAAGGAATGATCACCTACAGGTTTTTTACCCAATCATGTTGTAAAAATTTATTTTCTGTAACTGATCTCTCTCTAGATCTAACAGATTTCTTTTTAAAAGCACTTTTGTATTAGTTTTTCCATTTAATTACTTTTTAATAGTTCTAACATCTCTGAGGCGAGCTGTAGGTTTGAAGAAAATAACCTCCCTGAACAGAATAAGGATAACTTCAAAGCTGGGGGCTCATCCTGGCAGGTTTTGAGTATCTCCCAGGACAGGCTGAGCCAACCCAGCTCTCAATCTCACCTTCATATGTCAAGCACTGCAGCAGCTTTGTGGACAGCCACTGGACTCACTCCAGTACATCAGTCTTTCTTTTCCCAGGACTCCCAAACCAGAACAAGTACTCCAGATGTGGTCTCACAAATGCTGCATAGAGAGGAATAATTACTTCAGTCCACCTGTCAGCTAATTAAATTGCTTATTTGGTGCCAGATCTTCAGTTGCTGCCAGTTATCCTAATATCCCTCAAGCTAGAGCTGGTGGAAACTCTCCCTTACAGGGGAGTACTTGTAGGCTTTGTCACCTCAAAAAGAGCTGGAACAGTGATGGTCCTTTGCTGAAGTCACATGAAGGAGGTGACCAATCCAGTGTTTGTGTACAGAAAACTGCAAAGGTTTTCAGCTTCCCTCTAGTGAATTTTTTGCACCAGTCCTTCATGCCTCATGATGCAATATAACCTGAAGCAGTAAGATCACATGGTTTTGGTGGAACAGTGGAGAAAATGCACACTAAACAGCATATGCAAAAAGATGCATTGTATGTATTCTGTTTACTCTCCTGATAATACTTTGGCTATTAGCTAAGTTACCCACTTTAATGTTTGGTAGAAAATATGAGGATTGAAATAAGAGTTGAGCCAGCCAGGTGAGCCTCACAGGGGCTGTGGGACAAAAACTTGTGCTTAAAATTTTATACCCAGATGTTTTCTTCTCCACTAGATTTCTGAGGCTCTGTCATTGTGAGTGGGCTGATATAGGTGACTGACATACTACATGTGATTTGCTGTAGTTTGTGGTTTTTAAGATCTAATCTTCCTACGCTACTTGATTATTTTTTTCGAAACACACACAGAATGAAAATTTCATGATTAGTGGTTTAAGTACTGAAATTAATATTTGCCTGAAAAAACACAGAACAACTGGAGTACAAGATAAACCCCCAACAATCAGCAAACCTGTGTGCGTGGGACTCACCCTGCAGTTGTTGCTGCTTCTAAGAGTGTGTGGCTCGCATCACCTACCTCAGAGGTCCAATGTGGGAGATCAGCTGAAGATGTAGATTTTATACCTTCATGCACCTGGTTTAATGTGTCATATATTAATGTTTAATTTAGGAAAATCTGCCTCACAAGTAGCTGTGGCAAGGTAAGTGTCTGAGGTGTTGAGTGCATGCTGTGTGCTGCCTGACTGACTGGTGGTGGTCAGGGAGATGGCTGAGCTGAGCACATGCTGTGCCTGGAGGACCTCCTGGGTATCTATTCCATCAAAGAAAAAGGAAACCTTAACAGCCCACTGGTGTAAAAGGAAGTGGTAGAGAGGTTTGAGCAGAGGAAGGTTGCTGAGGGAGGGGAAATGTCAGGCTGTTCTTTTTTCTTTTACTTTTTTAATTTTTTATTTAACCTTTAATATTTATTTCCACCAGAGAAGTTGTTCAAAGTCTTCCTTCCTACTCTGGCTGTTGCTACTGCTGCTTTCCTCCTCTGACTTTTCTTTGGGTGTTTGTTCTAGCTTTGTGGCACTGGCTATGGCTGTCAGGAGCTCTTTTAGTGGTCTGTTGTTCATCTTTTTCCTGCTTACAGCAATCCTGTCTTCCTCTTTGCTTACCTTGGTCTTCTCCACTGCTCACCTTCCTTGCCTTGTCTGCAAATCCTCTCGTCTCCCAAAAATGAGCTGTTTATCCTTTACCTAATGGGTGTTCACAATGCTCTGATCATAATGTTGCAGAACTGCTTATATTCACAGTGATTAAAAAATAAAAAGACGGATTACTTTTTTGCCCAGCCCCAGAAAATTAGTTGTAATTTTTCACTCAGTACAGTTCCCATTGTAGGTTGTTTGCAGCTCAGAGTGAGCAAGAAGCCCCTTCATGATTTGGAAGCAACCCTTGGGTTACACAGCTCATTTGGGTTACCAAGGTATTGTTACATAGCAGAAAGACTTTGTGCAAGGGATATTTCAAAGTGGAAGCTTACTACTAATCTATTCACTGTTTTGTGTGGACAGATGGGGAGTTTTGCCTGTTCACAGTAAATAATGAGCACACACAACCCCTAACCCCTCAGGGACACAGACCTTCCCATGTGAACAGCTCTCACCATGGCCGCTCAGGTGAGATTCACCAGCTCAGGAGGTTGCATGCTTTTATTTATTTGCTTTTATTCAATAAGAAACTAGGGTCACTTGGTCTGGTATTTAAGCTGTTGTAGGGGAGAGAGTGAGAGTTGAAAGCATTTAGAATTTTTGTTCCAGTTTTGATTTAAGTCATGTGAACAGCTCACAAGCTTTACGGTGTTTGGTTGCATTTTGAGTCAAATAGTTCCAATGGGAAGATGAGGGGGATGTGTTTCAAGTCACATTTAATATTTGTTTAAATGGGCTATGCAAGATTAAACTTCAGTTACTGCCAACAAGATAGAGAAGTCACAAAAACTCCTTTTCCAGATAGTGTGATGTATATTATCTTGGTAGAAACTTTGGGACATGAGGCAACAGTGCTGAGTGCAGGAGATCAGTACCTACTCCAGACAATGTCGGCACCTTTAGTCTTCTGCATCCTGACCCTTAGTAATATTTGGATGGTGGCAAGATTATACTACAGTGTTACTGATATCAAATATTTAAATACTTGAGTGGTTTTGGAGGAGAGGAAGAAGGGATGGGAGTTTAGAGCTAGAAATATTACATGTTCATTTGGCCACCGAGGTCCAAGGTAGTGTGGTGGCTGCTGCTGCTGAAGATCTCAGAGGTGACTGTCTTTTTCTTATGGAATAAATGCGTGTGTACTTGTCAACACCTTCTAATTAAATCTAACCCATTCAAATTATGTTGGAGGTTGGCTCCACCAGTGTGCCTCAGGTATTTTTAATACATATACTTTGATTTCTCTGTCTGGAACACTAGTTGGTAGAGTTGATTTGTGACTGATCTATGCTGGTTTGAAATTGCTGATGCATAACTGGGCCTAATAGAGACTGATCCTAAAAATATTCTCTATTTTCTTATGTTAATGTTGGCAGATGTTTCTAGGCAATACACTGACTTCTTTGTATATTGTTTTTAATCTCTTTGAAAAGAAAAAAGAAATTAAACAAGGGAAGTCCTCTATAAAAGGAGTGGTAAGAGCAGGAGCATTGCTCAGTATGAGGCATTTGATACCATTTTCTCTGCCTTGTTTTGCAGTAGTTAAAGCATTATCAGTGCTGTCCAAACAGACCATCCCACTGACTCCCTGTGCCCTTACCCCTTCCGCCTCAGCCAAATCTCAAACTGTGTCTTGAAGACACAGATGCTCTCCTGATAACTGACCTTGGCTGTTCAAGCACACTGGCTGCCTGTGTGCAATATGTGTGAGCCAAAAATGTCAGAAATGGTCCTTTCATGATAAAGATGTGAGTCAGATTTCTTTTTCTCATCTTGTGACTTTATTCTCTGACAAGCGTGCGCTGGCTTACTGCTTGAAAAGTGGTGCTTTGGGGTTTGACCCAAAGCACATCACATACTGACTGCTGTTTTAAGGTGGCTTATTATTCCCTCTGGCTCTTTGATGTAGGAATTTCCAATGTCATTTTGTCAAGAATTACTTTTTAGGAACTTAAAAGAGCAATTACTACATAGCCTAAAGAGGCAAGTAAGGCATACAATGTATTAAAACAAAAGGATAGGGAGGATCTCAAGTAACTTTGATCTCTGAATCATAATTTTGCAGACTACCTTTGCTGATGTGCTTAAATCTGAGTACGTGCCACATGCTTGGACTAGAGGTGTAGTATGTGCCACTGCCTGTATATACAGCTAACTGGTTTTGAACACTGTGTCCTTTGGGTTTGGGGGAGGTGGAGAACATGAAGAAGACATCCCACTCCTTTTTGACTCAAAGAGAGAGAGACCTGGATGATGATTTTTATTAATTAGCAGTGGCCGAGCCCTGAAAAAGAAAGCAGCATAAACTACTACTTGGCAGTAATTTTGTAGTGTTTTCAGGGCATTTTTTTCTTTACCCGATGTTAACAAGAAACTGCTAACCTAATTTTGGTGTTCCCACAAGAGCTTATTTGTGATGAATTGCCAGAATTCCTCAAATAAATTTTAAGCTTCTTGTTGGCACTTGTGGTTTAGGTTCCTTTGCTTCAGTTTTCAATATCAGTTCTTTTTTTTTTTTTTTGCCTGTGTACAAATTTGCATTCTTTAAGAGAAATATTTATCAAGCAAACTAAGAATAATATGAAACATAAGAAATTATTTGGGTTTACACAATGAATGTTTGAAGATTCATGCCACTTTTATGGCTTTCTGAAACTGTACTTTTGATCTCTTGTCTGTGTAGAGTACAGTTGTCCATGTATTGCAAAATTTTAAAAGTATTAAGGAGTACAGTGAGGTTTTTAATATAAAAAGAAATAAATGTTAAAAGCATGGATCTGTATATATTTTGTTCCTGTAGGCATAAGCCTTTAGCAGTTTGTTCACTTGTCCCTCAAACTTTGAGACTTTTGATGTCTCAGAGTAAATTTGAAGGTGTTTGTCAATGATATTCATGACCAGTGTTCCTCAGAAGAGGCAGGCGTGCAGAGGAGACACTGCTTCTGACCCTCCTGAAGGGATTCTTGAACTCAGTGCTTGTGGGTGTCAAACACCTGGATGCTGCCAAACCAAGTTAGCGTTCGTGTTTTGCTTGACTTAGCCATAGCTCTTCTCTCACCGTGTTAGGGAGGCAGGAGATACAGAGCAAAGGGGAAGGAGAAAGGGAAGGCTCAACAATACAACCAACTAGGAAGTAAAGGGGAGAACAAGAGGATACATTAATAAGAAACAGAGCTTTGTTGGCCCAGTGATTACAACTTGATATTTACATTCAGTGACTCTTATTTCTAGGAAGTTCAAACTTTAGCTGCTTGATACCCAAAGTAACAATTTTTTTTTTCATTTTCTCAATGTGGAATCTTTATCAGTAGATTTAATTGTCAGGCTTTTATAGAACAAAAGCAACCCAAGCCACTTGAACTCACAATGCTCAATAGAGCACTTGAAAGCTTGATAGCCAGTTTGCCTTCCAGGCATACCCAGCAATCTCCCAGACTTGCTCTACCAGCCAGTCATGGCATTTTAGTGACATTACTGAGATGCAGATGCAGCCAAGTCATGTTCCTCCTTAGGTTTGTTGGAAAAATGGTTGACTGGTGTGTAACCAGAAATAATGCCTTACTATATTTAAATTCACATGGGTAATACCCGGAATGTGTAATTTTCAATTCCTTCTTCTTAGGAGTAGGGATTTTTAATGTCCCAAAAAAGATGTTTCATTTGTATCCCTTTCATTCTCCAGAAGTTCAGGAACTGTCTGCTTGATCTCTTTAAGGTCTTGCTGGTTGATTTCAGTGACAGTTATTGTATACTCGGTGTAAGACAATTTTGGGGATGAATTGAGCAGAAAGGGGGGCAGACAAAATTTCTGTTTGCAGGCTGAGGTTTCTATGTCTGTGCTTTAGTCCAGAAGTTTCAGTTAGGGCCAGCCCTTTGCTCTGGGAGTATCTGGGAGCTCTCTGACATTTCATATTTATGAAATCTGCATTTTCAACAGCAACAAAGGTACCATCCAACATGCTGCCTTTTTCCTTTACTTGTTCTGCTTGTACTGGAATCGAGATAAATTCATCCCCTAGAGAAAAAGGATGAAGAAGGAGGGAGGGGAGAGGAATATATTGCTGCAATATTGGCTGCTGGGAAACTTGGGGTTTCTTGAGGCTTCCTGTTAAGCATTGCATGGTTTGTCAGTTCTGTTAACCATTTCTTACTCTTTTTGTGAGCAAACATCCTGCATTAGTTCTCATTGTGCAGAACTGGACAAATTGTGCCACCTTGGCTTAAACTGAGGTTATCTTTTATTAAACTCATAGAGTGAAAAGGATTTATCTGCACATATGTGAGCTCTAATACATTTATTCAAGGTTGGACAGAGTTTTGGGGTTTTTTGCTGAGTTTGTTTTGGGTTTTTATTGTACTGCTTGGGGGCTTGCCCTTCTGTGGGATGCTGCTACCTCGTAGGCAAGATGAGGTCTGAGTTAGACACTTATTACTCTGGATTACACGGTTTGTGTTGGGTATACCCTCCTGCAGGCTGCTCACACCTAGGCAGCTTGCTTGGGCTGGGGTGTTGGCCTTGCACTTGGTGAAAAGGGTAAAGGGGGGGTGTAGGTGTCTGTCCATCTGTCCATACTGCTGTCAGCAGAGTAGCTGTGCTTGCAGGTTAGTGCAAAGGCAGCCTACGATTATAGGCTGGCTGAGCTGCAGACACTTAGTGTGGATCCTTACCATGGAGTCGATGACACCCTGAACCTCCAGAAGGTTTAACAGGCTGCTCACATCCAGTAGAATGCCTTCTTTTTCTTCCTGGCGATCTTCCTCGCAATTGCTATGCAGACATGTCCAGAAGAAAAATATAATGCACATAGGAATTTGTTTTTATGATCTTCTCTGTGATATATATTTGAGGCATCTGCTAAAAGATAATTTCCCATCTACTCCAGGGAGTTAAAAGTTTGCAGTTGCAATAGCTCTGGTACCTTTTAAAAGGGACTTTCTATGGTCCTCATAGAGGAGAGTGGAGTGTTTGGAGATGTGTGGCTCCTAAGGTATTGCCAGTACTTCTGTAATAATAAGCTACTGCTTCTCTAAGGGAAATGGGTTTTCTTAAGTACAGAAGAATAGCCTTGAGTTGCCAGCTCAGTTGCAAATAATTGCCCAGAGCTTTTCAGCTGCTGTTAGAGTGTGTACATCAGCAATGCTCAGTAATGGGGAGGAGTGCCCACCTGTAATCTCTGCCAAGTATCTCTCATGGATTTTTGCAGTGTCTGTATCCAGAACTGACATAACATGTATGTATTTACATCAGCATTGACTCAGGCTGCATCTTAAACCACAAAGCACACAGGCATGTTGAAATAAGGGCAGGCAGATGCCAGCTGAGGTTTTGTGAATCTTGCTTTTCTGAGAACAGCTTCCAAGAATGACACAAAACTGTGCATGGTAGAAATTTAGGATATGCAGGGGTCTTAAGTCATTCCAGTCCTAGTGGCACAAGTTAGGATACAGTGAACACAGGTCACTACTGATTTCCAGGGACTTCAAGTGAACTCCAACTGCTCTCTCCACCCTTTGGTTATTGGAGAGTTTTTAATATCTAGCTGTCATCAGTATTTGCACAAAGCATCTCTGCTGTCTTCAGTGTATTCAGAGAAACAGTGGACCAAAAGGGAACAGTTCCTGGAAGCTTGTCTGTTCCTGCCTGCATTTCTTGTGCAAGCAAAATGCACTGTCACTTTGTAAAAGCCTTCTTCATCTTTCAAGGCTGCTCATGTGCTCCTTTCCCAGTCTCTCTCCTTTTTAATCATCCTGACCAATTCCTCTAACCTCTCTGCATCTGTTTTCCAGCAAAGACTTTAAAGCAAGTTGAGCAAGAAGTCATGGATTACAGGGTCTGGTTTTTCTAATATGGAGGTAATTGAACTGAAGATTTGAGGGTCCGGGTTCTACCTTCTGCAGGTAGCAACAACGCATGAAATCTGTTGATAACTGAAGTGGTGTGTACCCCTTGTCCTCCTTCTTGATTGTGGTTAACCCAGCAGCAAAAACAGCATGAAGTTTCCCATTTCTCCCTGAGCTTAAAAAGGAGAGACCGTGGATTAATCACACGCACTCATGTGATGAGAACTTCTCAGGGGATGGGAAATATTTACTTTTAACAATCTCAAAATAGTCTCATTTCAAAGAACATTTCCTTGATTTTTTATTTCCTCTGATGTCAAGGATGCATAAGTGCTTGCAGTATCTGTGTTTGTGTGTTACAGTTTGGGTTTTAGTTGCCTGATGTGATCCTGGGCTTTTCAGCTGACAGGAATCCCTGTTTACTTTAGTGCCCCGTGGAGCAGACCAAGGCAGTGGCAGGAGGGATTGCCTCCTCACGTGTCACCTTTTGCAGGAGCTGGGAGGTGCTGCGTGAAAGCGGTGGGGAAGTTTGTAGGAAGGAAAAGGCAAGAACCTGCTGGGCATCTGGGAAAGAGGCTCCACTTAAGCACACTTTGTTAAGAGCAGTGACTTATTTTGCTGCACAGCAATCTAATAAACTCTGGGATGACTGCAGAAGTGTCAAGTTAGTGCAACTCCTAAGGAAGTCAGTGGACTCACTGCTGTGGATGTACTAAATAATCAGGCCTTGGTTCTCTCAAACTGGGCACCTAAATAAAGAACTGCAGAGTTTATCTTGTCTTTGTCATCAAGTACCAATAATACTCCTGGTGTCTTAGGATGCTATAAAAAAATGCATGCTTTGTGAGGGAGAACTCATGTGCTGAGCAGTGCAAGGACCCTTAATGAGCTGGTTGTATTTCTGGAGCAAGCTGAGAAGATAATTCTGTAAAATGACAATGAATGTCAAAAGGAAAAAAAAGAGTATTAAACATCCACATTGAATAAGCACCAGCCATTTTGAGCACTGAAGGGGAGACTGCTCTTAAGGAAGCTTTCCATGTGACCATGTAATTAAGAGCTTGATCACAGTGAAGTCATGGGCAAGCTGGGGAAGGGCAGGCAAGTGCAAGTGGCACAACCAGTCACAGCTCTAGGAGGTCTGGGGTTTGGACACATAACTTCATATATAGCCTTGATAACTTTTGTCATGCAAACGTGTGTAATTGGTCTTTTAACACCAATCTGCAGTGAGATGGGGGGAGCGAGAGCCGAGGTATGAGGCTTTCTGTTGTTCAGGTATGAAGCAGCACACTCAATAACCAGAGAGGTCTCACTACGAACTGGTGTTGCAAGTCAGCACATGTGAACCACACTAATTTGCTGTTGCCTGCAGTGCTTGTGGCAAAGATGACAAACCAGCCTTTGTGCGGGCGAGAAACCAGTGAGACACAATGCAGAATGGAAATTCGGTGCTGTTGGGACAGCAGGCGTTCCCATGCTCCTCGCCTCTCCCTTCCTGTGGGTGGGAGGGTGTTGTACACGTGTGTGGGGAATGGTCTGAGCCACAGGCTGGCTTTCCGAGCACCCCAGTGGGTTAGGGACAGCATGGTTTATATCTACAAGGAACTCTGGAAGAGCTTACAAATGGGACTTCCATTTTTCTAATTACTTGGCTTTAGTTTGGGGCGACTAGAGTAGTTTTCTTTCTTTTCGGGATTGCTTGGGATTTTGTTTGTTTGTTTAGGTTTTTTTAACACTAATATTTAGGAAATCAGTCTGTACCATGTTAAGAGCTTTTCAGTCAAAGAATGTGAAGCAGCTCTCTAATGCATATGTACGAAATCTTCCTGTCCTTTACAGGTAATACAAAGCAGAGTGAGAACATAAACAAGTGATCCCGTGTCTGTCAGCACTGTGACTCTGTTTTATTTTAAACCTAATTGTACTTGAAAGGTGTAGGGGAAATTGAGAACTTGACTTTTGGCACTTATGAATACAGTCTTAATTAACCATCAGCACCTCTTTTCACGCATTTCTACAAACATCTCCATCCTATGATCTCACTTCCCTCATCTCATTTGACAGTTAATCCTCTCAGGTTAATTTCTCTTAATTTTGTTATAAAGTTTATCTTTTGTTTGAAAATAAGAGGTAAAAAACTTCTGAAAACTGTTTGGGCTCCTTGCATGTCAAAGGACAAACTCATCAAGCTGTCCTTCTCACAGCAAGGGACGTCAAGGACATCTATAAGTCTCTCTAGTGTGGCAGTGGGGTGATAGGATATTGTGAAATGCACTTGTGCTGGTGAGTGAGATTATAGGATGAACAGAAGACATTAAAAGATGAAACTACATACAAATTTTACTTGCCAAATGAGGTGTTTGTAAATGAGCCCTTTGTTAAATGTGAACTGAAATTTTTTTGTTGTTTTTACTGACAGAGTGGAAGTAGAAGGCATTAAAACAGTCATTGAACAGCTGCCATGTGTCAATCAGAACAAAATAGAATAGAAGCAAAAGGTTATATTCTTTGTGTTTTTCAAAGATTTCTAATTTTCAGTGTTGTAATGACTTTTACCTTGAACATGACAGGTTTGACAAACTGTCAGAGATACTGAAAGTTGTTGGGGTTTTCCGCTTCTTTTTTTCTTTTCTTTCTTTTTTTTTCTTTTTTCTTTTTCTTTTTTCATTTTTGTTGTTGTTTCGTTACTGCTACCTTGGTTTTTAGAAGGAGAAGGGAGAGGATTTTTCAAGGAGGCCAGGGGTGAGATATTTTTTGGCAATTGACTTTTATTTGAAGTAAAGATATTTTTAAAGCCACAAAATAGCATTTGAGTCGTATAATCCCTGGTGTGCTTGTATAAGATACTTATGAATTATAATACAAATGAAAATCCTGAAAAGCCCATGGTCAGTAGTATTTGGACACTTGATGAAACACTTTAAGAAGTCTAAAGAAAAGATAAAACTGCAATCACATCCTGTGCCCATCAACATTATTGTATGAGTGAAAGCTGGTTCAGTGCCTGCACTGCGTGTCCCCGACACAGTGTTGCTGACATTTTGAGAGAACTGGGCAAACATTTGTACTGTACTCTGAGAAAAGGTTACCTGAAAGCCTTTTGATGGAACTTGGATTTTCAATTTCAGTTTTGTTTCTTTAAACACAAAAATAAACCCCAAACCAACCCCAGGTCAGTTGTGTCTGTAAGAGTTTTTCTTCCTTGGGCTTTATGATCATAAGATATACATATATATGTATCACTGCTTCTAGACTTAAATGTATGAATATTTATTTAAGACAACATTCATATTCTTCAACATACCAAGAGTAAGAGATTTTGCAAAATGTGAGTTTTGCATTTTGATGCTGCTTGTGGTTGTAACTTTAAGAAAAATCCATTTGTGTTTAATGACACAACTTGCCAGAGTGTACACTTACTGAACTGAAAGGAACACATATCCTGTGACTGGTTTCCTGTGAACCCCAGAGGGCAGAAGTCTTTTCCACTGTCATTTTGTCTGTTGGTGTAAAATAGAGATTATCTGCTGTCTGCCATTTCCTCTTCTCCCTCCATCTCTCTTTTTTTCTGGGGAGAGGGGGAAATAAATTTTCTGTCTTGTGCAGATGTTAGCACTGCAGGGAGCCTCTCTCTCCAGCTTCAGGAAGCATTTCCTAAATGGACTGTATGGTCCTTTGTCTTCCATTTCATTTTGTTTGATATTATTTAAGATTGTTAGTGGTCTGTGCTGATAGATTTTACTACATGCCGGTAGTGTGTGTTTGTGGAAGAATAATCATGTTGTGATTAATTTTGGAGGCACTCGTGTTAAAACAGCATATGAAGGAAAAATTATACAATAAAAAAATTTCTGAAATACAGCTTTAGTGCATTTGCCTCAGAGTCCAGGAAAGGTGCTTTTAAGCAAGTTTACAGTAGTGCATACTGTACTGCTGTGTGACCAAAGCATCTGTCACAAAAACACTGTGAAAAGATGCTACATGTCCATGGTATTGAGGGTTTCCCTTCTTTAAGAACTGAAATTTTCTACCATCTATTTATTGATCATCTCCACCTGTGGAGTGAGATGAAACCCAGACTTCAATCTTGTTGTGTCTCAGTGCAGTGAAAATCTTGCTTGCAACACTCCCCTGAAACCTGTGAGAAGGAAACCATGTCTATATGATTTTCAAACACCTTTAAGGATCAGAAAGATTTTTCAAAGGGATTTTAAATGTTTTTTCTTGCCCTCTTCCCCACCAATCCAGTGGTCTGCAATGCCAATGTACTGTTTACACTCCCATACAGAGCTGCAGCCTAGGCTAGTTGAAGAGGTCAGGGAATGCAAGAGTGATTACTTTGTGTTCAGGAAAAAGGTGGTGTCAGTGGAACATTCAGGAGACATTGCTTGTGCTGTTTAGTCTTTCAAGAAAAAGTAGTATCTATCTATAGAGTGAGGGATCTTTGTGCCAGTCACAAGTACTAAAATAACCAGTACTTGCAAGTTCCAGTTCCACTTCATTCTTTCTGTCCTTACTTGCAATCAAATTGCATTTCAGTAGTATCTCTCCTGATCTGTAGAGCTCATGGAAAGCTCAAGTAGGAAATTAAAACCTTCATGCTTGTTAATAAAGTGGAAAATAAAGGCATTGTGAACCCTCCTGTGAACCTGCTAAAGTCAGGAAATCAGTAGTGAGAAAGAAGATGCTGTTTCTTGCAAATAAAGTAAGGTTTAAGTGGATTGGTATTACAGCCTTTGCAAGAAGCAAAGAGATGAAGATCCACTGCCAAAAACTTACTAGAAATGGTGTATTTGCAGTTTTTGCAATATTTTCTTTTCTATGCTGCTTTCCTCCCCTCTTCAGTAGAGGGTTTTTATTTATATGGAAATAAAATCTGTTTGAGGTGGACCAGTGTTGTCTGCCAGAGCACAGCTGCAGCCAGCTCTTTTTTTTTTTTTTTTTTTTTTTGAAAGAAAGAACTAGTGAAGTGCTTCTTTTCCAAGGTAAAGGAGAAACAGCAGCAGGGTCCAGGTGGGGCTGGCTTTTTTGTTTGGGTTTTTTTTTGACCCTCCAGTGTGTGTTACAGGGAGCTGCTGGGGGCAGAGCTGCTCAGAAAGGCTCTGGGGCAGAGCATGCAGGCAGCAGATCACAAACAAACCTGGGAGTTTGAGCAGGCAGCTGTTAGAATGTGTGTGAGGTGAGAAAGAGAATTGGGGTGGGGTTTTGCTGGTCTTCTGGTTTTTGGGTTTTTTTTTAATAAAGGTTGAGGAAAGGTTCAAGGGTGGAGGTGGTGAATGTAGAAGATACAGCCAGGACAGGAGAGCATCTACAGAAAGCAGAAAGGGTAGAGCTAAAGCAAACAACATAGCCATGACATGAGTGAAAACCCACAGTCCTGTATAATTAATAAGAGTGGGTTGAATCCAAGAAGTCAAATGAAGTTGTTTTTTTAAGAACTAGAAGCTCTTTACATTCATTGGCCGGAAAGCTGCTCAGTTGTGTTATTACAAAAGGTAGGTATATGCATTTTGGTGTTTCAGAAAGAGCTTTTCCTCAGAATGTGGCAGGCTGGAACTTTTGTTGTTTAACTTGGGTTATTACTAAAGACTGGCATAATTGTTTTTGCATTGTCCCAGTCTGAGCTGGTGAGATGGAAGTAAAGATGCTGAAGTACAGAAATGCTGAGTCAAGCTGGGGGCAGAACAGCTCAGAACAGCAGGCATGGAGGTGTCTGCAGACAGAAGGAAGATAAAGAGGCATTGGAGAGGGAAGCAAGAGGCAGGTTAATGTCTTGTTTAATTTGTGAAAGTGTTTGGCAGTTTATTTCTACACATATCTTTGCTTTATAAAGTATATACATTATAATTGCAAGTTCATTGACAAATGTGCTTGATTAATAGACCTAGGAGAGCTGGCAACAGAAGTCTCAACTGGTGGGAGAAAAGATGAGAATTTTTACTTGGAAGATGAAAATTGGATGTTTTACTGAGAGAAAAAGTTGCTGTACAAGGGATTTTTTTGGTGTCTCTCTGGGAGAGTAAAATATAAAAATAAACAGGAAGAAGAAAGAGAATTGTGCTTTGTTGAAGTGTGAGGGAAGATATTTGGACAGTAAACAAATATCAAAGTGCATACCCACAAGTCAGATGAGACTTGCTCAGTCTTTTGTGCTTTTCCAAGAAAAGTTATTGAAGAGAAAGACAGGCAGGTGAAGTGCTTACTACTGGAGAGGAATGGGAATCTCTGCGAGTGGAGCAGGAGACAGTCTCCTTTCTCCACCCATCCACACAACAGCAGCTCTCCAGGGAATGGGAGAGAAGCTGGATTTTCTGAGGTTCTGGCTTATAGGATCAGGTAATCTGATTAAACTAACAGGAGACACACTCAGTGTTTCACAAGCTCAGTTTCATAAACCAGTGGATGAGCTATTTTTGAAAAATCAGACCCCACTGCAAAAGGCAGGATCATCTCTCAGATCCATCTGAAGTGGAGAGGAGGCTTTGGCTTCCAAGGAAATTTTCTTGCAGTGATGGTGGAGCTTTTGTGTATAGTCTCCCTTTTTGAAAAGGACAAAGTTACCAAAGCTATTAAGTGAAGAGCAAGTTAATTTTCCCTAAACCAGAGCTGTGGGCCGGGTGCTGTGGCATTTTACGTATTACTCAGGATAGGAAAACATGGCAACCTCTCTGCCTGCTGCTCCATACACACACATGCCAAAATGTCAAAATAGTCCTCCATAGTTTAGCTGTCTTGGGGTGGGGGAGGTACTGGTGTAGGGCTCTCGTATTTGTTCTCAGCTGCTTTATAGTCTCTTTCTTTCTTGGATTAACGCATGGAGGCATTAGGGTTTTTTGCATTTTGGTGGGGTTTTTTTTGGAAGGCTGTGGTCTGCAGCAGAGGGGAAGGGGCAGTGAATAGTGTCAGGGAATGGGAGAAGACCAGAGATGGATTAATCTGTACAAGTACCCATCTGTCCTTCTGCAGTAGGAAAGCAGCGTAATGGCAATAAAACATGCTTTCCTTTAATCCGCTTCTCTATGCTTTTATCTCAAGATAAACTGTAAAATTCAAAGTATCAAATAAAGGCATTGCATAAAGGGCAGCTATTGCTGTACCCAGGAACATGATGTGCAGCACAATAGGAAACTCTTTAGCAAACCTGGAAATCACAGTGAGGAAATAGGACAAATGTTCAAAAATGCTCTTAATTAACTTGCATTATCAGTAACTGTACTGAGTTGGTTTCTCATTTAAAATTTCAATCTAGAGGTCCTTCTGACTGGAGTATTTCATCATTATTTCTGCAATTTAGCTTTTGCAATTGGGATGCTTCAAAAGTGATGACCTTTCCTATCAGAGAAAAAGCTTCTCCGAGTTCTGGCTTTTAAAGCTTAAAACTTATTCTAATATAAATGAGGAAAGCATAGCTTTGCTATAAATCTTACTTTTTTTGTTCGAGGAAGCTGGGAAGTTTTCATATTTATTTAGATACTGATGTTTTAAAATTTGCATACAATTCTTTGAAATTCTACCTTTTGTTGCCACAAATGTCATTTTTGGTTTGAAACGAAGAATGATGAATACTTTTCCAGGAGTTTGGAGCTCAAGGATTAATGTGGTTGAACTAGTTAAATATTAAATCTATTCAAAGTAAAACTGCACAGAGACTGCAAATGCTCTTGCATGCAAGTAAATCCTTTTTATACTGAGTCTGGTTTGCTAAAGACATAACTGCTCTGCCAGCTTGTTCTGTACAGATAAGTTATGTACGTTATAGGCACTCTATCTTAGGGTACTGTATTTGCTGTTCCTATTAATGCTGAGCTGAGATTGCAGTTTAATTCTGCTTTTTTAAAATGGGAATCAGCCTTTTTGAATGGAATACAAGTTGCTGTAGCACACAGTATATTTTATACACAGACTTCATATCTCTGATGGTTAGAAATAAAAGTTTCTCGACAAAATTATATGAACCATGATAAAAGTTTAAATATTCTCTAATTTCTTGCAAGTAAATATCTCTTCAGCCTTCATTTGGTTGAACTTAGTTACATCTGTGAAATTAACTATTGAACATCGCAACACCATCATTTTGTACAAGTAAGCGCTGTTGAAACTTGTGCTTATCAAATGACTGAGAAGTGTTAAGTCCTTGATTTAGCATAATGGCCATGCATTCCCTTATAACTAATTTTAAACAGGAAGATTTTGCAAAAGAGTAGTCAGGATGATATTTTTATTTCACCTGACTGATTCAAACCCGCGGATAAAACACTGTGGAAGAGCTGCTTTGGAATTCCAAGTTCAAGTACTCACAAGTTGGGGAGTGAAAAGAATTTATGCTGGGACAAGTTTCAATGCCCTGTGTTCTGAGAATAAAAGGTTCTCTTTTTTGCCCAGCTACATTCTTGGAAGTGACTGGGTTGTTTTGGCTGCAGCTCCTCAGAACACTCAGCCTGAACTCAGGGCATACAGCTTCAGCATAAAAGGTCCACAGACACAAAGGTTTCCTAAGCAGTGAAGTGCAGTGTGTTGGGAAGTTACAGGTACCTCCAAAAGAAAATTGCTTTTTTCCATTCAGATTTGGGATTTAAAATTTGCATGTCAGAATTCCACTTGATCCATTTCTTCCCCCTTTCTGCTGGAATCATCACAAAGCCTTTTTTTATTTCCTTCCTTTTTATTAAACAAAAGTCAGAGTTGCTACACCTAGGTCATACCTGTGGCTCAACAAGTCTAGTAACTTGTTTTGACTTAACCAGATTGTATTGCTTTGGGAAATGTTTTTAATACCATATGAGACAGAGAGTATACAATGAATCTTCTCCTACCTCCTTGGTAATTAGGTAACTGTAATAAAATCTTACTCATGCCATTTAATTGCCCTTCTAACACCGTTGGCAGCAATGCAGCAAAGCTAGGTGCTGTTCTGCATGTAGCAGATGTGGAGGAATGGACCTACGTTCCTGGCCCACTGATTTCTCCCAGAACTATAGAATAGTTTGTGCTGGGAGGGTCTTTTAAAGGTCACCTAGTCCAACCCCTGCAACAAGTAGGAGCATCTTCACCTGGATCAAGTTGCTCAGAGTCCTATGCAGTCTGACCATGCAGACTACTAATTTAGAGTAAAACTTATTCCTTGTATTTTGGCTTCAGTTCTATAACGGGTCTTCTTCCTGAGTTTGAGTTCCTTAAGGGCCTGCAATATTCAGAGATACCCACCCTGACTACAAGAGCAACAAAGCTGCCCAGATGGTTCTGCAGATGCTACCAAGCACCATCTCTTCACACAGACTTTTCTATAGTGGATGTTAACCTGGGCATCATTGTTTCTCCAGGATTGTTGTTTATTTGGAAGATGAAAATTGAATGTTTTGCTGAGAGGAAAAGTTTAAATAATTGAAAAGGTAAAATGATTTTAAAAAATTGAAAAGTTGAAATAATTTGAAAAAAAAAGCTGCAGGGTATATATGCAGTTAGTGAAGTCTGATGGCTGAGATGGGACTTGAGATGTAAGTGTAGTGTTAGTTTTTCGGAGTAGGGACTTGAGGGTAATCCAAAGGCTTAAAAGCATAAACCCGAAATCAGGAGAAATCATGTAATTTTAGGCTATTTCTAATTGCTTCTGTGCTGCTATCATGTGATATTGATGAGAAAAGAGTGATTTCTCCCACTCCTGGTAGCAAGATCACCAAAATGCAGACCAGTCATCTATAAATGGAAATATCTGTAATTTTCTTTGTTTTCCTGACTAATTCTCAGTATTATGAGAGCTGTAGAATTACTGTAATTGAATCAAATATAAACCCATCCAAGAAGTAAGCAGAGTGTTTCCAAAAATTATACTGGTTGGGATATAATAAGTTTTAAATCAGTGCTTTTATACATAAAATCTGTGGCCAAAAACTCAGTAAAACCTTCAAAAACCTTTGTTTCCACTTCAAAGAGAAGATTTATTTAGCTTTCAAGTAATCACAAGGCAAACATGGCTGTGGTCTGTAATTTTTCTGGATGTAGTTAGGAACTATTTTTGGAAGTTTGAGAGCTGTTGATAAAATGACAAACTACTTGCACTTCCAGAGCATTTCCCTCGCTTTGGAAACTGCAAATGCTCTACAGCGGAGTGGTGATAAGTTATGTGTTGCATCCATAAATAATACATGTTTATGTTAATATATTTAATTATTAGTGTGGCATATTTGCAGGAATTATTCTGTCTCCAGCCTAACTACCATTGTTGCTTTCTGTTTGTCACTACTTAAGTGCTCAAGAAGCAACTGTGCTTTGGGGGAGCAGACTGGAAGAAGTGGATTTTTTTGTCTTCTAAGAATGCCTTGGGAAAGGAAGACTGTGGATTTCCCTTTCAGTGTTTCGTTGTCTGAAATGCCACTGCCTGGCTGCAGCTCTCCAGGACCTAGGTAACGAGGAGCGTGCTGAGGTCCTGGAGCTCACCTCCTTGCAGAGAACTAGGGCACTGGGGGAGAAGCAATCTCAGCCTTAATCGGATGCGTTTGTTACCCAGGGAATTCGGAAAGGCACAACAAGAGTGCTACAGTGGGCTGTGTGATACTTCATTTCCACGCCCGTGACTGTTCCCCAGATGGGTCAGGTTGAGGGCACTTCCTAACCTCCTGCTGGGATGGCTGGGTGTGTGAGACCTCTCCATCTAAGCCCTCTTTGGCTCCTGCACAGGCGCTTTTTTGCCCTCCAGGAAGTCACGGCAGCCCCTCCTACAGTGAAGTAATCTGCCTTCCCTTCCTTTTTTATCTGGTTAGGTTTGCTGCTGCTGTTTTATTGTTCGGTAGCATATTTCTTAATGTAACTCTGAGAAGCATCTGAAATGCCACTAATCAAGAACAGCTAAAATAGTGGTTGTAAACTCAATCCTATCAAAAATACATCTACTCTCAGGAAAGACACAGTTGTTGTTTTTGATTAAATCAGACATCTCTGCTACAATTTTTAAAAAGCGTAGGAAGATTTTAAATTCTGGGAGTATATTGAAATGAAACAAATTTGTAATAAAATGGATAAACTTTAGCCATGTTGCTTTCTTGGAAAAAAAATGCTCTGAGGTAATTCTGTCAAATTAGCCCGCAGAAAAGATAATGTATCACAAGGAAAGCCATACACCTTTTAACAGATTTGAATGTGCATGTATTTGTTTGCAAGAGGGTCATGTTGCCTCCTTCACATTTTTCTTTCTTCCATTCTTCCTTTGTTGTCTTGTGCCTTTAATTATTTTTGAAATGCCAAGAAGCAGCTGTATCTACACTGTGTCTTGTAGGGTAGAGACACAGTGGTGTCTTGGAGCTCTCTGAAGTGCTGCAGAATAAGCTCTAAGAAGAAGAAATGAGAGAATTTAGGCTTCAGCAGAGATTTTTTCATCAGGATATTTAGTGTTGCAGCCATCACACAAACGGCAAAATCAGGTCAGAACTGCCAGACTTCCCCCTTCTGAAAGAAAATTTTGTGTAAAGCTACCACTTAAAACTTTAGAAACAGAAGACTTTATAAATAAGTATCATTATGGCTTTTAATACAGAAAACAGTATTACAATAAGTATGTTGTCTCCGGCAGCTTTACTTCAGAATTTTTCTTCACTCAGTTTTATAGTATGTATGGTGCATAAATCAAATCTGTGTTCTGACACTTCTATTTGTTAGGGAGATGCTAGTGATGTGCTTGCTAATGCACTCCTCAGTGCTGTAAGGCTTTTGCCTTGGGCTTAGCTCTTTGATTTTCCCCCTGTTAAAATGAGGCAAGTGGTTATGGCTGGGCTCAGCGGGTGCTGGGGCATGTGACCAGAGCCACAGAAGAGGTTTCTTCTCATCTTTGTCCTCTGCAGAAGATATGCTGAGCTGGAATGGAGGAGAAAGCCTGCAGTCCTCTGACGTGACAGCCCTGAGTGAAGCTGAGGCAGGCGCGTTAAAGCAGATGGGTGAATGAGCCCCTGCTGCTTCTCTTCTGTTGGTAGCCTTAAATGGCTCACAAAGCCAGCTGGGCAGAGGAGCCAACATTTGTGGTTCGACAGTGTAGTGAGCTTGGATTGGCATACTGGTGCAAAGGGGAGGCTCACCTTGCTTTGTGCAAGGTGCAAATTGCTGGTGGAGCTTGGAGTGGCAGGGTGGATTTGGAGAAGAAGCTCTGTAGTTGTGAAGGCAAGCACTTGTGCAACACTGACTGGTTTGTGAACAAGAGTTGTGGCTCTCTAGTGTGGAGCCAGATGTTGGAGAAAGTGCTGCCCAGTCCTTGCTCCACTTTTCTTGTAAGGCTTTGCTCATCATCCTGGTCTCATCAGTCTGTATTTTTTTGAGATTCCTCAGGACTCTCAAGTCCTGGGATGCAAAATGAAAAACTTAACTTCCACTAAGTGTTGGCCTCTTTGTGGGGATTGGCTCCTTTTATCTAGTGGTTCACATTAGGATACTGGGCAGCAAGAGGGGGAGCTCTGTGTCAGAACCAGCTTCTTCTGTCCTGCTGTGAATCTCTTCAGACCAAATTTGTGTGGCTCTGATAGAAGGGAGGCAATGCCTCTCCACCAAACTCAAGCATTTGCTGAAGGTCTCTGCTTTCACTTCATCTGTCACTGGCAGCTGTAAGAAAGCCAGCAAGATCTTGGCTACTGAAGTAATTTGGCAATTTATTGTTTGTGTTTCAGCAGCATTAATCAGAGCTAGATTTGACCAAATTGAATTTAAGTTTTGTTCACTTCTTCATCAGTCAATGGAGGTATAGTAATGTTTTCTGGGGGTCTGATGAGATTTCATTGCACAGACCAGAGGGCTTTCTCTTGAGTCTGACCTCTAGTAGTTCACTGTTTTGGTTTGCTTTTCTAAGTCTTCTCTCTAAGCCTGAGAACACAACCCTGACCTTCTGCAACCTAAGCTGGGGCTGCACACATGTGAAATGCCACAACTTGGACATGATGATCCTTGTGGATCCTTTCCAACTCAGCATATTCTGTTATTCTGTGTGCTTCAGAGACATTTCCTTTGACAAAATGACTCTTCAATTGCCCCATTTTTGTAGAGCATAAACAATCATGTTTTTTTAAGTACAAAAAATGTTGTGTATAGCAGGTTTTTTAGTTGATGGATTTGATTTGTTTCTTTTTGGGGAGAACTGCCCTGGAGATTGCCTTTATGTTGTTGGAATGTAAATTTTAATTTAGTAGTATGTTTATTAATGCTTCCAGTTGTTTTTCTGTTTTATTTTAGAAATTAACACTTCAGCCATTTAATTAAAACCTTTATATTTTTATCTTTTTTTAATTTCAGTTTCTGTTTTTAGTTTAAGTATCTTTTCTATGACTCTTTAACCTCATTTTTAAAGTACTATTAAATGGCTGGCTTGTGAACTGAGTTATAATAAGTCAGTATAATTTTCTTTCTAAATTTGACCAGTGAGATGAAGAGCAATGCAGAGTTTTCTGATAAGCATGCTTGGAGCTTTGGATTATTGCTTTCTTTCTGTGTATTCTAATGAGTACAGTTTTATCCTTTTGGTTGCTTTCAAAAGGGAAATTAACTTAGAAGTTATTTGCCATCAGTTCATTCATGCAAGAAAAAAATTGCTTGCAAAAAGTTTTTAAAGGTAATCTCAGCATGATCTTTATTTAGTATTGCACCCATTAAATGAGTGTGGGGAGCAGTAGCTACTTAAGAGAAATGAGGTGATAAGAGAAAACAAGAAGTGTGGAATAAGTTGGGGTGTATGATTGCAACTTGTGGTTTCTGAGCAGCAACTGCCATATAAATTCTCAGCCCTTTGTCTGGAGTAACTCTGGGCTCTCCTGCAGTTATAAAAGGATACAGGATAAAAGTATGCTTGTGGATAGCTAATGCTCAATATACACCTTCTACTGGAAGTTCACAAGCTGCCACATGATATTATATAGCATTTGGGATCAGAACATGGGACTTCTGGTCCAAGGTTCATGAAATTTGAGCTACACAGATTATGTCTTTATCTACACAGAAGTTTGTATTAAACACTTACCTTGTAGTCATGCAAGTGCAATCTGCATTTTAGGAAAAAGGGTTGCTTTGAAGGAGGCCATTGTCTTCCCTCATAGTAAGCAATATTTCCTGATTAATCTGGTTAAAGACTGTAGTTGTCTTTGTCTGTGTGTTCAGTTCCATTCCAAATGGCCATGACATTTAAAGTTCCTAGACAAACCTTCATCTGTCATAATTTACAGCATGCAGATCCAGGTTTTAATCATTCACTTGAGTTGCTGTTGCATTGAAGCTACTTTAAAATAATCCAAAAGCAACCAAATACTTTGCTTGGTTTCGTTTACAGTTTCACAGTGTTACTAATCTAAAATCAAACCTTAAATTTTAAAATTATTTTTAAAATCACTTTTCTCAATATAAACAGATAACACAAATTTAATTCTTGTTAATGTGTCAAGCTGACATATATCTTGGTGTAAGCATAGGAGTCTAGCTTGGTTGTGGTAAAGAAGCTGAAAACTAAGCAACACTTAGCTCTGGAGTGATAGAGCAAGGATGGAAGTGAGAATTAACCCTTCCTTTATTTTTTTCGCTTCCCCAAAATATTCTGATTTCCTGTCAAATGATTGCTAATGAAAAATAATTTTGCTAGTGTATTTTGAAATTATTTTTCAGTTTTTAAATTTGACCAAAATATATACTTCTTGTGTAATACAGGACGCTTGCTCATATGATGGATGTATGTCTATATGAACATACCACAGCCAAAACTTAAAGTACCATTAACAACTGCCTCATATGTAACAACCATAAACTGAAGTTCAAGAAGCTCCACTTCAGCATGAGGAAGAGCTTCTTCACACTGAGGGTGGCAGAGCACAGGAACAGGCTGCCCAGCAAGGTCATGGAGCCTCTCTGGAGAGAGTCAAAAACCATCTGGGTACATTCTTGCGTCACCTGCTCTAGGTGACCCCATCTTGGTCAACTTGGCTGGAAATTGGCCCCTTCCAATTAACTATTCTGTGATTCTGTATCCAGTTCAGAAGCAATGATACCCCCTACTACATGGAGCTTTCCTGACAGCACTGTGGGCTGTAAACCCTCCTGTGACAATTTGGTGCAGGGTGATAAACTGCCAGCCTCAGCTATCAGATAAGCCTAGATTGTTTGTCAGCCTATTTTAATAACAAAAATCTGGGGACTGATAGGGAACTTGCTGAAGTTAATGGAAAGACCCTAATCAGTGGGATTGAACCAGTCATTGATAGTGCAATTCTTTGGCAAAAAGGCCCTTCTGTGAGTATTCTTTCAAAGTACTTCTTTAAAAGAGGGTGCCATTGGCTGCATGGAACCATTTTCAGTCCCTTTCATGCACTAGTTTTTCTTTATCATGACTAGTTAGTGGCTCTTTGTGTTTGCTGGTCGCATGGCTACATGTGCAGCACTAGTGCTGGCTGCTGAAGAGCAGATTTTGAATTAAGCCTTTGGTTGTGCATCGAGAGCTCAGCTGCAGATGGGAAGTGCCTTTCCTGTGGAATTTACATTAAAATTGTCACATGTAACATATCATTCTGCAGTCAAAAAATGTAGATTAGGCTGTAATTCATGAAGCAGATATTGAAATTTTAAATATATAATTTTGATGGATTATATCTTTCTTCACCAAACTCAGTGTTGTCTATTTGTAATGAAGCAACTTCATGAAATTATACATGAGAGAAGAAAGTAGACCATTAGATGTGAGCCTATGGTTGAAATATTTCTGCATATTATTTCCTGTACGTTCTCTGTTCATGTATGGGGCTGTAAGGCTGGGGGTTTTTTTTAAAGTGCAGATGTATCTGTAGAAATCAATCATACTTAAACTGAGTAGGCTTTTCAAATATACCTATTACACGATGTGGTTTCATTTAATGTGTGTTTAATTAAACATACATCTAATCCTACAGTTGTTAATCTGTCAAACTACCCTTGGAATCTATAGCCATCTGATCAAATAAAAGAGCGGTGGATAAAATCTCATATAAGGTTTTGAGGAAGTACATGTCTAAGAGAAATCTTTACTCCTAATTTTAAATAGTATTCTAGTACTATGTAAGCTTTCAGTTATTTAGAGTGTTTCCTCCCATTTTGATGGTGAATTGCTGTATCTGTATAATTTTTTTTGGATCATTTCCTGTCCACAAAAGGCTTTATCTTAATACTGAGCCTTTCTAGTAAACACTCAATAGATAGGAAGTTATAGCTTCATAATAGACCACATCTCTGTGGAAATCTGTAAACATCCTTTTTTCCTCCCTTTTTTTTTTTTTTTTGAGATTTATTCATTAGTCATTCCTGCTGTGCTGCTTGATTTGTCTGAGGGCTTGGCAAGGCAGTGCTTGTCAAGTAGGAACCTTTTCACTTTGTCGATGCACCAAACTAAAGCTATACAGAGAAGGTGTATCAGTTTGAATGTTCAGGTATTTTATGTAGCCTCAGAAGCCAGGTCAGTAACCTGATCGACATCTTTGATGGCCAAAGGAAGAGCTTTGCACAAATACAAAAGTTACATAATACGCTGGGAATATTTCTTACCCCATTAGCAGTTTGGAAAAGGTTAGTATCAGGAGAGGGATTAGCTGATGACCATAGACTGAGTACTACTAGTAGGCCACATGAAACAGTAATTTTTGTGCTAAGCTGATGGTCCTGCCCATAGGTGATCAGAAATTTTACCTGATGTACAGCTTGTTCTCTGCACACTGAGGAATATCAGCGTTAACTGGTCAGGTCTCCAGCTCAACCAGTTTTCATGCCTTAGTTTCTTTCCACAGCGAGACTCCTGTCCTGCTCCATATCACAAGCTCCAGGATAGCTCAGCATAGCAGTAAGCACATCTGGGCCTGGGACCCCGTGCCTGGCCAGCCTGGCTGCCTGCTGACCCTGCCATGCCTGTCCTGATGCAGCAGGAGAATGCAGCACCACAGAAAAGCTGTGGGGCTTGTGCTTCCTTCAGCCACAGCTTCTTTGGGTTTGCCCCATTACACCTCCCAGTGAGGAATTCTGTCAACAGCATCTGCTTCATTGAACATCTCTTTTTTTGCTTATGGATCAAGACAAATAGAAATTACCTCAGTCAAGATCAACTTTTTCTGTACCTTTTAGCATAATTTTTCATACTTATTGCTTCAAAATTTGATTCCAAGAAATTCCTCTGTGTGTATGCATACATAATACATAAAGATTTCATCATCTGCTTTCCTATAGTCACTGACTTAATTATAATGGCTCCTAGGAGAGGTGCACAAAATATTCTGCCTGAAGTTGTTTAAATTAAGACTTTAAGGCCTGGAGAACCAGGCAAGTCATGATTTCTAATTCCAGAAACTGCACTGCTGATGTTCATGCTTTTAATTCCCTTTCTGGTTAATTTGGTAAAGTGATGGTGAGGCAGCTTTCACTAAGAAACCTCCAAATCATGTCAATTTTGAAAAGTATCTACTTCCTTTCCCCTCGACTTCTAATCTCACTTAAGAGCCCATAAATAAGTTACATCACCTGAGATAACCTAAGTTATCTGAGTTGCATCAGAGGTGGTTGATGTAATTTTTCTGAAGCCCAAATCATTGCTCTTGAGGAGCCACCTGAGTCCCCTCATTTCAGCTCAATGAGTGTGACTCTTGCTTCTGTATCTCTCTTTTCTCATGTGAGCTAAGGAGCAAAGGGATGTGCTGCCTTCATCCTGACTGAATTGAGGTGAATTTGGTGTGTCTGAGGTCTGGAGAGTACTACTTCCCCTTCACCTGCTAAACTAATCTGATTTTTTTAATTATAATTTTTAATATCTGTTGTCTAGGAAAACTGACAAGGACATTGTCTCAGATCAGGCTTTACTGTGCTGCTGTAATGCAAACCAAAGGAGGGAGATAACTTCTTTTATATACCATAAAAATTAGCTTTACTGGCTTTCTTTGGAGAGCTTTCTTGAATCTCAAAGCTGTCTGCTTCTGTCTTTTTACCTTCCTGTTTCTCTCTCCTGCACCCTGTACAAAATACCTATATTTCTACACGTCTGCTCTATATTATTGGTTGTTTTCAGAAAAAGTGAGTATCCCTTTCACAGAACCTTTTGGACGGCTGGTATAAGGAAGGAAATGGCCTGATTTGTGTATTTGAAATACTGACAGAGTCTCCAAATACCTCGGATTGCCAAGTCAGGAAGGTCTTTTCAATGAAAGCAATACTTCAGAGACCTAATTCTTTCAATTAGATAAACCATGCAGAATCACAGCTATACTTCTTTCTGACAGATCTAATGTTATTGATGAATAATGAGCTGTGGTGGGTTGATCCTGGCGGGATGCCATGCACCCACCAAGTCACTCTCTGACTCCTCAGCTGGACAGGGGACAAAGAATAAAATGAAAATATCCATGGGGCAAGATAAGGACAGGGTGAGATTACTTCTGATAGGCATTACCGCAACTAAAACAGTTAGAGAAAGTTAGTTTAATGTTATCAATCAAATGAGAGTAGTATAATGAGCAATAAAAACTGAATAATAAAATACCTTCCCACCACCCTTCCTTCTTTCTAGGATTAACTTTACTCCCAATTTTCTCTACCTCCTCACTGCAGCAGTGCCAGGGGGGTGGAGAATGAGGGCTGCAGTCAGTTCATCACACACTGTTTTTGCCACTCCTTTCTCCTCAGAGGGAGAACTCCTCTTCACCTGCTCCAGTGTGGGATCCCTCCCACAGGAGACAGTCCTTTCTCCATGGACTTGTCCAAAGCATGTCCTTCCTGCAGGCCACAGTTCTTCACGAGCTGCTCCAGCGTGGGTCCCTTCCAGTTGGGTGCAGCCCCTCAGGAACAGGCTGCTCCAGCATGGGTCTCCCACAGGGTCACACGTGCTGCCAGCAAACCTTCCACGGCATCACAGCCTCCCTTGTGTTTCCACCTGCGCTGATGAGGGCCCTTCAGGGGCCACAGGTGGATCTCTGCTACACCATGGGCTGCAGGGGGAGAGCCTGGCTCACTCTGGTCTGCTCCAGGGGCTGCAGGGGATTAAAGTTCTCTGTAACGATGAGTGTCATGTTGTTTATGTTTATCGCTAATTAGCATTTTTCTCATGTTTTGTGCCTTCCATAATCCAAAAGAAGTACAGCTGGTAGGAGGTTTTTTTTCCCCAGATAGTGTTCCATTTTTATTCTTGGATGAATTAGCAGACAAAGAAGATTCTGCAAGTCTCCTGTTTCCTAGCCTCATTTGGAGCTAGCAAAAAAGAAGCAAATATAAAGCCAGTCCAGTTTTGCCACTGTTCTTTGCTCTGATATTGACACATAATACATTCTTTCCTTAAAACACGCAATCGGGATGGCATTTTCCATTTACTTATCTTCTATTAAGTACAATAAAAGTTTCATAGAGACTCAGAGATTAGTATCTGATAATCAGGGTAAGTTGAAAAAAAAGAAATCTGCAACAAACAAAAACTTCAAAAAATTATTTATGAGAAGATTCCTTTTGTATTTTCCAACTTGAAAATAAATGACTGCAGCTTGTATTACATGAGTCTCTAAATAATTAACCAACTTTTGGTGAATGCGTAGTTGATTAGTATCCTGTGGTACTTCCTAGGTGAATGCTGGACTTAGAGATGTTACAGGTCTTGTCTCTACCTGAAAATAATCACATAATTTAGTAGAACTGGTAGTGAACATGTTTTTTCATGGGCCTATATTAACTGATAAGCTAAAGCTGCCACTGATGTTTGGTCCTGTGAAGTCCCACTGGTGTGTTGAAGTAGCAATCTTCTGGGCAGTGCTGTCTTGTGCTTATAGATGCTCTTCCCTGTGTAGTGGCATTTGCTGTAACTGTCCTGTGCTCAAGAGAGGTGTCACTCTGCCCACCCCTTCCAAGCACTAACCTGTCTCCTTCCCCCACAGTGCTGCTTGTGCAGAATTGCCTCTTGGCTACCCGTTGGTAGCGTGACTGTAGCACTATTTCAGATGCAAGCATGTGACTTTCCAGTTGCAGATTACTTACTTCCTGCAGAAAGTCCTAGAGCGGATTTGTGCTGTAATGTCCGCTGTGCAGACCGTGGGCAGATGTTCTGCTGCAGTGGCTGGTGTTCACTGAAGAACACGAGAAGTGTGTCAGAGCTCGTTTCTGTAGAGTCCTGCGTGTCCTGCACCGCTGACTGGTGAGCAAGTCACGGCAGCTCCACATCCTGCTGGACGTGGAAGTGGGTAGAGGCAAAGAGGAAGCACTGGAATGAAAGCTCTGATCTCATGGCACATGGTCAATATCTGAATTAATTATATATCTGTCTTCTTCTGGAGTGACTGCAGAGCAGGAGATGGTGGAAATGAGAGCGGTTTCCTAATTTCCTTCTAGGAAGTAATTTAATTGCTGGAGAGAATGAGGCGGCTGTTTACCGATAGGGCTGTCTGAAGACAGAACTGCAGGTAGGAGTTAATGCCGCCTACTGATTTTTCAACTGTAAAAGGAAACTGGGGAATAAATAATAAAGATTATCTGTTTCTGTGGAACAGTTCTCACTAGTAAGCGTGAAGGGAAGTAGGTGCCGTTAACCTCCTGTGTAGGAGCTTATAACTGATGGTGCAATAATAGTAGCTATCTTGAGAATCATGTGGCCTTGAGGAAAAAGGAGTAATTGCTTCATATCTCTGGCTTTCCTTCTTCACAGTTGTGCTTTTCATGGTGCTGTTCAAGAATCTCCTGCTCAGCTGTGAAGGAAGGGGGTTGTTTGGTGTGAAATACCCTGCATCACTGTCCCATCCTTGAGATCTGCGTGGCATCACTTGCCAGCTTGGGCATTGGTAGGGATGCATACAGTGTGTGATTAATCTGAGAGCTAATTAGGTTCCTACCCTGACTGTACTAATGTGTGTCTCATGGGGTGTTCAGATGGGCATTTCAGATTTCATTCTTCTCCAACTACCTCTCCCCGTCCTGGCTTTCTAAGAAATAAGGATGTGTATGGTTTTAGTCTCTTAACTGGTTTTGGGGCACCCAAAGGCAGTGGTGTCACAAAATGACTTGTGCTTTTTGGGACTGTTTCAGGAAGCTGCCTGGAAAAATCCAGCCTCATTCAAATGCTAAGTTGTATGCCTGGGATAACTAATCACTCTTAAAAACAGTAATTGTTGTTTAGAAAGTCTACTTCTTTTAGTCTTCTGGAACCATTTCGTGCAATGTTCGACTCCTTATTTGCATAGACCTTGAAGTGCTTTCAGTAGACTGAATATACTTTGCTAGCTTGGAGTCTTACTTTTTACATAGGATTTTATTAGGAGATACTCATGATTTTTCCATTTGAAGTTTTGAAGAAGCATTAGACCAGCAATTTTAAATTGTGCAAGTGCTGTTTCCGCAGGATATATAGAGTGAATAGTTTGGGGATTGTTGTATTTTTAATTCTGCAGACTGGAGCCTTGAGCTTTTATTATCTCATGTACAGATGAGGAAAAGGACATGTGTGAAATAATTATTTTCCCTTATCCAATCTTGGTTTTCAGAGCTACACTAGTAGATTATCTGGGTACTCAATGGAGTATTTTTCTTTTTGGGAGACACTTTTCTGTTAGGAACAAGATTCTTAGGTGTTTCCAGGGGTTTTTTGGTGTCAATAGGAATCTCCCATGAAACAGCACTACGGTAAAGCTTTTGAAACAGGAAGATCTTTTCTTTGATGAGATATCTGGCCCAACTTACTGAATTACAGATGAGAGAGCATTCACTTGATTCAAGTTGCTAGTGCCCTTGGTGAGCCCTGGGTTATTCTCCCTCTTTCTCCACAATGAACACACTGCTGGGGAAATTGGCAGTAGGCATCTCAGATACCACATAGCCTCTGTGAGGGGACTGGCTTTTGTTCCTCACTGCTCCCTTTTTCTCCTGGAGAAATGTTAGTTTGTCAAGGTCTTTTCACTTGCCAGGAAGGAAACCTTCCTACCTTTTTTCTTTCTCAGAAAGTTCACTGATGCCTGCAGCTCCTGTCTCTGGCTCCTGAATTCCCCACCCTAAAATGAGTGAGGAATTGTTAAATGGGTTGCCATCCACACTGGTTGCAGAAGCCTATTCAAGTACAACCTGACTTTGTTTTGTATGCTCTGCTAGCCATGATGAAGCCAGAGGATGTTCTTTTTGGGTGCCTTGAGGAACATGGAGAGTGACACAGAAACAAATAAATGCATCCACTGACCTTGCTGCTACATTGCTATTACCAAGTTATCTTCCTCTCCCAAGCACACACCACTAATCACAGCTACAGAGAGCTGCAAGGAGATAAGCTTAAAGGGAAAGAAAAATCAGACTGACACAGATGTTTCACAATCTGAGAGCTGTGTGGCCACCCATGTAAACCAGGTTACAGTTAAAAAAAGCTTGTATTTTACATGCATGCATATATCTAATGGCTGCTAGCAGTCGTGTTTAGCTGTTTAGGTGGATGCTTCTAATGCAGATTGCATTCTGAAATACCAGTGCAAAATATTTTAAGTCCTTCATGCTCAGTAGCTTATGCACACCATGGACTTTCTCTTATTCTGTTGAAGTAAGAAGCATGTTCTAGTAACTTTGCCACATTCTTCTTCATGGAAGTAAAAACACAAAGTTGAAGGAACAGCTGATTAATCAAAATGTTGTTGGCTACCTTTTTAAAGTTGTAAAGCTAAAGTCAAGGTGATCTTTAAGGTTTTAAACTTATATTGGATAGAATTTAGAAGCCAGTTTCCTAAATGCCATTTTTGAGATTTTTCCCTAAGTCTCTTAAAAACACTCACTGCAATCATCTTCACAATTTGTAACAGCTGAGAAAGCTACTAACCATCTTTCCATGTAAAATGAGATGAGATGACAGAGAAGAGTGCGCAAGTTAAAGGGAAGCAACAAAATAGTTGCTTTTTACTACCCCAAATGTGAAGTCCTGTCTGGTTGTTGCCCAGAAGCCTGGAGAACGGAACAGAAAGTGAAACCAGGGTCTGCCTCCATAGCAACAGAGGCTTCCTCTCAAGCCCTTGTTGAGTCACCTGCCTCTGCAGAGAAATAAAGTGAGAAGCCACTGCTGGCACTAGTCACTCATGTTTGCACAGGGGACTTGCAGCTGACACGGCCTGCATCAGCATTCACCGCTGCAGAAGGATGTAGTCCAGAGGGATTTGCCAGATGCTTCCTCCCAGGAATCACTTACTCTTCTGAAGAAGTGAGTAGTGGGCTTCATAGTACTTAGCCAGAAGAAAGTGATGGCATGAAGCAGATGATGTTTTATCTTCAGACGATTGCTTGTCACAGCTCTCACTCAAGCCTGTGGGGCTCTCTCTCCCCACACTGCCTAACCTGGGTCTGAGTGAGGTTCTGCCTTATGGCTGTTCAGGGCATGTGTAGACACAGACATCCTGAGACACAGCTGCTGGAGCCTTGGCTTTGAGGTGTACAGCAGTGGAGGGGCTCTGTAGAACATCCTCCTCATCTCCCAAGGTAGAGACTAGCTTTGGTGTTTCCAGAACATGTGTACATTTTTGACCTTTTGGTTTTCACACCTGCTGCTGGTGGTGCCAGCCTGCCTTGCTCCCCGCCAGGAGGGCATTGTGCAGATTGTAGAGCAGATTCTACCAGTGCCAAGCTGCTTGTGTCAATGTGAGAGGGGGGAGCGTTGGTAGGGAATTTTTTTGTGGGGATAACTTCTTCCCCATACCCACTTCTGACCTTCTCCACTGTCCACTGAAAATTTCCTCCAGTAACTGGGCAGCATCGCCTGGCATTGAGGTACATTGAAATTACATTTCTTTCACCTTCTGTAAAGGACTTCCTTCCACCACTATTAGGCAGAAGGAAATAGGTTTTTACACCACACCACTTTCTCCACAGTTTAAGATTTCTTCTGAGGTTCCTACACAGGAAATGTTTGATCTTCTATCAACCTGCCTCCCAAAAGTTTGGGGTTTTGTAAATAGACAAAAAAGATGCTTTGCATACTTTTTCTAAGCACCCTCTAGCAAAATGAGTCTCTGCCCTCTGAAGGGAACTCTCAGGTTCGTAAGACACTGAGGCTGGGCTACCTGGCTGCAGTCTCTGCTGAAAGATTTGGGACTTGCCCCAGGGATGTGTGCATAGGGCCATAGGTTCTACTTTCATCTCATACATCAGCCATGCTCTGAGCAGTAGTGCTGACGGGCAAGAGGTATTCCCCAGCTGGGCCTGGACCCGCTAGAGGTGCTCTCTGGCTTCAGAGCTGGAGAGCAACCCCCTGGCAGAGAGGGAATGAAGGGAGTAATCTGGAGAAGCACCTGGGTTTACTTTTCCAGTATATTCAGGAGTTTGCTTATGTTCGGGATTTTGGGTTCTTTCTCTTTCAGGGGTTTGCTTTGCCTTGGGATTCAAGCCACTATGGTAGTGTAAAATTTAAATGAAAGGTTCCAGTTCCTATCTGAGGTTTTTCAAACAAAAAGGTTAAATGGTCTATTTGTCCCTTTTATCTTTCCAAAGTCCTGCAATATATTTTCACTAAGGTGTCATACTTCATGTTAAGGGAGAATACTTGTGATTTTGTGAATGCAGCATTTGTGGTGGATTCTGCTGCTCCCTGAAAAGGAAATGATATTTTACTGACAGTAGGAAGCAGTTGTACATGCTTTCTGGCTCTTTCCCTGTCTAAAGGAGCATGTTCCTATAGAAATGAGTGGGAATTTTACCATTGAAAATTAGGATGAGAAGAACAATGCAAAGCTTCCACTCTAAGAGTCCTTAGTGGTGTTGGCCCTTTTGATGTAAAGCATCCCATTTTGCCCTTGTGAAGACCTTGCTCCATGAAACCCCTGTCAGTGACAGTAGTGAGTTCTGGATACAGAATGATGACAAAAAGCACATTTCTTCTCTGTGGCTAAGCCTTTGAAATTGTTGGCCCAGAGAGATTATCATTAGAAATTCTATAGGACAGAGGATATAAAAACCTGCAAGGGAGGAAAGCCACACATAGCTAACGACTGTTTACATTGTGTAAACACTTACTGGTATGAAGTGGGCTTTGCAGAAGCAAAAAACTTCAGGAGCACTGAAGGTTTGGCTGAAAGTGGGCATGGCACTCTGACATTCCAGAGATTTGGTACCTGTGATTTAACTTCCTGAACTCAATTGTAAGTCTGAAGTATAGAGTTGCAGCTTTCTAATGAAACATGGAAGATCAGCTTTCAGGTTAANCCCCCAGTATTGCGGTAATGTGTATTTAATAAACATTTTGCCTTCTAGAGGAAAAAGTAGAACTTGTAAAAGTTCATTTGTGAAGCCTCTTCACTGGCAAAGGGCTAATAAGATAAATTCAAAGTCTGAAGAGGCTAATACTTCAGTTTGCCCAGAAATCTTGGTCTTTTAAATCCAAAGCTTCAAGCTAGGTTTTTGTTGTGTGTTGTATATTAAGATAAGTACAGGAGATGTGATAGGACTGTCTGTGCAAGATGTGTCAGCTGGAGCTTTGCTGTATTCATCTTCAGTGACAAGCAACCCCAGTTCCTCTTTGGTCAAACAAACTTTTTATTCATCGAGGTGCAGTTGTTTGCCAGAGCTATTTGCAGTCATGTGTACAATTAATACATTGTAAAAAAATTTTCTTTTTTAATGGTGTATGCTGTGGAGATTTAATAGAACCCTGCTGACAGTGCTCTGTGGACCAGTGCAGGGTAAGGATTTGCCAGATCATAGCTGAGCACTTGAAATTCTTCAACCAGCAGTAAAGAGAAAGTGTGTGAGAGCCTGTGGGAACTGTATTTTGGTTCAGCAGCGTCCACTAACATTGTCAAACTGCCTGTCTCAAACTGTTAAGGCTGATAAACTGCCAGCAATTATCATTTAGAAAATTAGCAGCTGCCAAAACCGTCACACATGCCACATGTGTTGGTTTGACTGGTTCAAAATTACTTCACTAAAAAACAAGAAAGAAAAATTCCCGAGCCTGCATCTGCTCCAAGAATAGCATTGAGTTTTGACATCTGACAGTTGGTGCTGGCAGAAGTTATTTTTGTTGTTCAGGGTAGGCTTGGGGGATACTTTCTTGGAGTGCGTCACTACTGCTGTTTATTGTCTGGGTAACAGGACAATTGAGACCTCTGAATATTTGCAGCAAATCTAAATAAATAACTGGAGAGTGTAAGATCTCCTTTCCCTTCTTTTTCCTTCCTTGCCTATGACATTGGACAGAGAGAATTAAAAATAATGGTTGTCAGAAGGAAAACTTTCTTATTTTGTAGTTGATTTCCAGCCACTGCAAAGAAACAGAATCATCATGGCAGGGCTGAGCAGGACATAGCAAAAGCTTAAAAGCAGCTTTGGTGGCACCACCATTGCTTCATGTCCTCACAATCCTCCCAAACAGCCCATATGTTAAAAACATGGCTTGAGGCAGAGCAAATGTCATTCATATCCTTCCAAAGGAAGCTGAGTGCCACCATGACCAAGAGCTAGGGATGATGTGAACACGAGCATAACACACAGATACTGCTGTGAAGGAATATGAGGGTGGTGAGATGACCATGTAGAAGCTTGCACGATGTTTTTCACGCAGAGGTTTGTGATTTGGTCAGTCATCAATGAATAAGTTGGTGCAAAGTCTCTGAATCAGTGATCTGTAAGTCTGAAGGACTCAGTTGGCACAAGAAAATGAAACCTACATTTTAGTTTCCATTTAAGTGTGTGTACCTTTCTACTTCTATTGAGTGTAAGAGTGTAAAAACTTTGTGTGCTTTCTGCTTTTCCTTCCAGGCTGTGGTTCAAGACAGCACTTCAGGGGTAACAAAGCCAACCTCTGAAATTCCTGCTCACATATACTCTCCTGTGTTGCTCACCTATCACTGTTTCATAATTTAAACCAAAACATTTTGGAGTGATTGATATTGAGCCCCCGTATCTCAAATATTCAGTGATTCAGTGCCATGTAACCAACAGGAAAATTGAACTGAGGTAAATGGAGAATTGCATCTAATGAATAGGGACAGCTCAGGGTTTATCTTCATCAGCACTGCTGATTTGTTTTGAAAGTACCTTTTCAATAAGAAACCTTTTCAATAAGTGATGGCATGTATCAGCTTAATCAAACTCCTTGTGAAATACAGGAGAATTTTCTCTTTTCAAACAATATTTCTGATACTGTGAAGCAAGTACTCAGAGAGTACTGAATGAGAATGGAAATGAAAGGAAAACGTATTGCATTTCTTTATTTCATCAATATGAACACATTACTGTGTCTAATTCTGTTAATCTAAAATTATAAACAAACTTAGCCTGATATAATCTAATTTTCATTGTAGACACCAAATGCTATTATGTTGGGCAACAAATTGGCTTAAGATAATTCTGTCTTTACAAAATAAGATTGTAATCAACAGATTTATAGTTTAATAAAGTCTCATGGTATGTGTATACCCAATAGCTTTTAGAGCTTTATTTTCAGTGCAGAGTTCCCATTAGTCTAATTTAAGATTATTGGTACAATCATTTGATTTAAGATATATCTTTTTATAAACCAACAGAGAGCATGAGATACAGAAAGGAAGCAGTGTGAGGGAAACATCTATGAGATGTTTTATTGCAGAGTTGTTGATGAATGAGACTTAGTGGCAAAAGTACGCAGTGAGAGCCTCTGTTCTCTCTAAGGTTTGCAAAGGGCAGGGGACATTGAGGATATGTAGGGTCCCAGCTGGGAAAAGTGAGGTTATTTTAATCTGAAATAATGCTTTTGCCAAAATATAAAAACTTTTTGTAGTTCAGAAATTTTTTCATTATTTTCTTCTTTTCTAAGTCAATCTAAACTAATCTCTTAACACCAAGGTCTAGATTATTGGCCAGATAGACTGATCTTGAGATATAAAAGCCCAACAACAGAACCCTTACTGACAGGGATATAGAAATCAATTGCTTCTTATTTATGCAAGTACTTAAAAAAAATTAGGGGTTTGTCTGTGTGTGCATATTTTAGTTTCTGATTAATTCATCTACTATTTTTGTACTTTGAAACAGCAAATCTGCTCCATTTTGTTTGGTTTTTTTTTCCAAAGCAGTATCTTGTTTATATGGAATCATAGGATAGTTTGGGCTGGAAGGGACCTTAAAAATCATTTCATTCCAACTACTCTGTCAAGGGTGGGAACACCTTTCACAAGACCAGATTTCTCAGAGCCACATCTAACCTGACCTTCAACACTTCTGGGATGTGGCATCCACAGCTTCTCTGGGCAACCTGTTCCAGTGCCTCACCCCCTCTGAATAAAAAATTTCTTCTTTATATCTCATTTAAACCTATTCTTAGTTAAAAGCCATTCCCCCTTGTCCTATCACTACATGCCTTTGTAGAAAGTCCCTCTCCATCTTTCTTGCAGCTCCCTTTTGGTACTGGGAGGTGCTGTAAGGTCTCCCTGGAGCTTTCTCTTCCTCAGGCTGAACGACCCCAGCTCTCTCAGCCTACATACAGAGGAGAGGTGCTCCAGCTCTAATCATCTTCATGGCCTCCTCTGGACTCACTTCAGAAGGTGCACATCCTTCCCTTGTCTGGGGCCCCAGAGCTGGCTGTAGCACTCCAGGTGAGGTCTCACAAGAGCAGAGCAGAGGGGCAGAGTCTCCTCTGGCCGTGCTGCTTTGGATGCAGCCCAGGACAGAGTTGGCTTCCTGCGCTGTGAGCACACATTGCTGGGTCATGTTGAGTTTCTCTTCCACCAACAGCTCCAGGTACTTCTCCTCAGGGCTGCTCTCAATCCATTTTCCATCAGGCCTGTATTTGTGTTTGGGATTGCCCTACCCTGATTGCGTTTAGCCTTGTAGAATGTCATGAGGTTTGCACAGTCCCACCTCTCAAACCTCCTAAGGTCCCTCTGGATGACGCTCCTTCCCTCCAGCATGTCAACTGCACTGCACAGCTTGGTGTCAGCAGACTTGCTGAGGGTGCAGTCATGTGCCTGCAGTTTGCTCAGCTTCTTGTCTGAGCAAACTGGCAGAAGTAATTAAGCTTGCATGGTAAGCAGACTGTGGATCTGGGTCATTTGTAACAAATAGGTGAGACTTCGTGTAATGATTTTGCTAACACGATGAGATGTGTATACAGGAATGTGAGTTTCTAGCTGGCTGGCTGTGTGTGTTCAGAATTAAACTATGTATACCTTTATTTCAGAAAATGTATGAAATGTGAGGATATGTACATGTAGCTCTGGTTTGGGATGTTCTGAAGGGCTGGCTGGGGAGAGACTGTGTTCTCTCCCTCCTGGTTTTTCCCTGTTCTCTCTTTCAAGGACTGTAATCTTCCTTAGGCATACTTGGATTAATGTTACCTGAGAGCCTGTAATTAAACATGCAGGGCTTGAGGAACCTGGGAAAGAGCAGTGCTCCTTGCTGCTGTGTGTCCATGAGCAAGGACA
Source organism: Anthoscopus minutus (assembly GCA_013399455.1). NCBI lineage: Eukaryota > Metazoa > Chordata > Aves > Passeriformes > Paridae > Anthoscopus > Anthoscopus minutus. The sequence goes on along the minus strand of VWYI01032802.1, from coordinate 137,571 downwards.
GGCACAGCTCAGAGCTGTGAGCAATAAGCCACGGGCAGGCAGCTCTCTCACGGCCACTGTGCAGCTGAGGGAGCTGGGGAAGGGTGCTGTGACTGCACTGGGCTCAGACCATCAGTCCCCTTTTGTGCCACAGCACAGCAAGACCTTATCTCCAGTACAAATGGAGCCAGCAGAGTGTGTGTCAGAGAGTAGCTTCCCTTTCCCCATGCCCCCCTTCACCCATGTTTTCAGAGTAAAGAGAGGGTTTCTCTGGCTAAAAAGCTGCGTTTCACGAGGACAGGAACCAAGAGACTGTTCATTTCTATGGCGAGTTGCTATAAATAGATTGCTCTGTTAACATAAATTCTTTCTGTGAATCCTACAAACAGGGTTTTATTCCAAGCCTACAAAATGCTTTGTATACCCTTGTTACTTTGTACGTGCCGGTGCTGGTGCTTCCCCCCGCAAAATGAGAGGTAAGCCTGACACTTGAAGGGTAGCACTATTCTGTAGATGGAGTAAAAGAGTCAGCTTTCCTGAACAGGCTTGTTGCAGTGTTGATTTTTTTATATCACTGATAACAAAAGGACAACTGGACATTTTTAAGGCAAGTGGGGCAGGACTTGCTGAAGTCCATGCACATTGGTTTTTAAACCTTCAACTAGGCTGCAATGTTTTCTACTGCTCTGCTCTTTACTAGTGCTTGCAGTGAGTCTGGGTCAGAAGCTGTAGCTACTGCAAGCCTTGAAAGCTTTGCAGGGCTTTTAGGAAGCTTGTAATTGCTCCACTGTGAATCCTAGAGTGAGAAAGAACTTCCCCAGGAGGAAAATGTCTTCCTTACTGCTCATGCAGTGCAAACCCTATGGACATAAATGGTCCCAGCTGTATGATATGCATCTGTCACTCTGCAGCTTTTTATTTTCTTCCTTTTACATAGTCCTGGTACTGGAAGCCCTCTCTTTGGGAGAAGATTTTCAGTTCCCATTTAAATCCATTTCTGCATTTGACTATCAGATGCTCAGTCCATGTCCCTTCCCCCTTTTCACATGAAATGGAAGCCAATGGGCATTTAAGTTTTCATAGAGCTGAAAGATGTGACCCAGAGGTGTCTGTCCTGAAAAGGGAAGGGCTTTGGTGTTCAGGCAGTTGATAAAACACACGTGTGTTTGAGGAGCCATGCTCTCTCTACTTTCTGTCCTCTTTTTTTTAAATGTGTCCATCTGCTTGTGGAGACCACTGTTGTCACTCCCCATGAGCACGTGTGACAAGGTCAAACACAGATCCCTTTCTTGATACCCTTCCATGCTTGAGGTGCTTCAATGTACTTGTAGCTGTGTGTCTGTGTGGGTGGGTTGGAAGTGCAGTGAGCAGTGGATGGGCATGTGTGTTAGCATGGGGAGAGGAAGCAGACCAAATACACTGGTTCTTACCCAAGGTGCGTGGTGAGCAGGGCGCCTTGATACACCAGGTAACCTTTCTGCACAGACTGTCCAGGTGCATTGCCAATGGTTTTGTGGGATTGTAGTTGTAGTCCAAAATTCTATTGACAATTTGCCATTTGATGTAAAACTATATGTGAGGGAAAGGAACTTGATGTTTTAATCAGGTACAGTTTGGGTTTAAAATATGGCTATTGATGCTGCTGATGGTGTTTACTGTTGAAATCTTCACAACTGGCCCTTGCAGCAGCTCCCAGATTGTGCAAATGGTTTCTTGGAGGGGAAATTAATTAGCTGGCTTGTGTATTCAAAAGAAAGAGGAAAAAAAAGGCTCATCTCTTTGTGGCTTTCAGGCATGCATCCCTCTTTTTTCCATAGGATTGTTAGGAATATGCACTTCCAGGGATTGTACCGTCAGCCTGTACCATTCATACATTTTGTAGAGCTCATAATCAAATGCGTTCATGGCTGAAAGTGGCACACGTGCTGCTCTGAATGCTCCTTCTCAGATGTCTCCTGCTTCTGGTAACCCACATTCTGCAGCTGGAGGCTGTGCCCCAGGCACCGCATGAATGGTGTGTCTTGTACTTCGGTGAGGCGGAGTGAACTTGATTCTAGGTCAAAATCAAATGTGACGTTTCCTAAATATGCGAGTCCAAACTAGTTACAGCACTAAAAATCAGAGCCTGTGAGTACTTTCTGTGTCTTGTTTCTCAGTGATTTACAGTGTGTTTTACTTGAGGTGGGAGGGACATTGAATGTCTGTTTATTATTCTTGTTACACCTGCAAAACTGAGACTAGGAAGAAAATAAACCAGTGTCACCTCATCACATTGGTGTGCAAAAGACTTACCCTTACAGTACCAAAAATCCAATTGTGTACCAGGGTGAGGGTATCCTGTTTCTAAACAATGGCCTAGATAATATCTGCCAGCACAGCTTCTCAAGCCTTCAGCCTGCTTCTCCCTGCTCCACTGCTCTTCCCCACAGTCCTCACAGGCACAGCGAGAGCAGGCAGTGACCCAGATGCGCTGCTCTGAAAGTGCCATTTGTTTCCAGCACTCAGCATGCTGGCAGATTTGACACATGGCTACACATGCATCCATCCCTGGACCAAAATACGCCTCTCCCGTGCTGTAAGAGGTGTTGTATCAGATCAGCCACTGCTGACAGGGCCAGTAGCTGTTCACACATCCTCTGAGGTGTGTGGCAGTGTGGGCGCATGGGACACCTGCCCTCCAAAAGTGGAAGGATTTGCTGAGCTGCATGATGCAGTCCTGGTGCTAATTTTTTTTGACTGCTTAAACTTTCCAGGGGATTAGCAGGCAATAATGTTGCTACTACATGCTCTGTTACCAATGCTACCAAAAAAATAAGGAGGAAGACCTTTTTCCACTTCTGTTTTTTGTGAGGGAGTACAGGGCTGCGTTCTTTCTCTTCTCCAATTCTGACTACAGCTTTATCTCTGATTCCTTTGCATACAGAGCTATTTAGAGCTATTACATGTATATATACAAATATGTGTTTATACAAATATGTATTTACACACAAACACATACACACACACACACACACACACACACACACATATAATCACCAGAGTAATAGATACATAGATATATATAAGGTTGTTAAGACTGGAACATAAAACTAGTTCTCTCTCCCCTCATCCAAGCTATAACCACAACGTTTCTTCACGTTGTGGATACCAAGCCATCAAGTCTCATTCAGCATAACTAAACAGATATCCATTGATACCTCCCTTCCTCCCTCCACCTGCAGCTCTCCCCATTACCTCACACTGCTGTTGCCATGGACAACATCAGTGTCCCTCAGCCAGGCCAAAATCTATCCATCTCTCAATTCCCTCTGTCTTTACCCTGAGATCAGCAGATTCTTCTTGCATACCGTCTCTTAATAAATGTCCTGTGCTATCCACACCACACAGCTGAAATTCACATCTAAGCACTCATTTGTTGTCTTGAATTGCAATTGAACGGCAACATCCTTTTCTCTGGCATCTTCAAATTATAATTCCATCTGCCCAGAATGTACAAAAGGACTGTATGCCATTTCCTCAGTTGTTAACCTTCTCTATGCACCCCTCTACTGATTTCATCGTTCAGCGCAAGGTGCCTCTCTTCATGACCCAAGACCCTCCCTTCCTCTCTACTTCCCATCTGTCAGCCAGCTCCAAGAGGGCATCTTTCTCCTCCAGCCTCCTGTGATGCCTGTCTCCTGCAGTGCACATGAGTTGCTTTCTGAGCTGTCGTTACAAGTTTCCTGCTGACCTAACCCACCCAGTTAATACTGGCAGGACTACTTTCTTCTTGTCCTTTAGGTCTCTCCTTTAAAATGTTCTCTTTTTGTCTGGGAAGCAGGCAATGCACAGCAGCTAACCACCATCTTCAGCTCTCAGAGTGCAGCATTTGCACAAGTAGTAAGCACTCATTGTAATTTTAGACTTTACTGAGATTAAGGCCTTAACCAGCATCTCCTGTCACTGCAGGCTTTTAAAAATAGGCTCAACATGCACAGTAATAGCAGCGTTGTAACCATGGCAATAGAAGGAAGGCAGGGCTTGCAGGCAGGGATCTTACCAGGCCAACTGGCATGTCTGAGGGCTGGACCAGGGCAACACAGGCAAGAGGTTTCAGACTCAGGAAGGGACTGTGAGCCTCAAAGCACATCTCTTTTTCCCCAGATAGGTCAAGTGGCCTAATAAAAAGAATAACATAAGTATAGGTGTTCCTTCCTTGAGCAGGGAAGCCACCTGGATGGTCACTCGAGGTCCCTTTTCATCCTGTAGCTGTTTGAATAGGCAGAGCTGACTTCTCCTTGTCCATGTGCTGTGTGTTCAAGCACATGCCAATCTTCTCCTGATACCAACAGAAGGTCTCTGAATATCAAGAAACCAGAATATGCTCATTAAGGATCTTCTTGGAGGATAGAAGAGGAATATGTGGCTCCTTGAATGGAGGCGGCTTTGTGCAGCAATAAAACATGAATATTAAATAGGAAGTCAGTGACACTACTGAAACATGTCTGAGACAGAAATCCAGATGCTGTGTGAGGATATAGCCTTATGTCTGCGCTACTTTTTTTTTTTAAAGCTGCATCTACATGGTTGGTGCAGTGTAGGAGAGTCTCGGGGCATAGGAAGAGAGAGAAACCAGATTTTTTAGCCTAGTTTCCTGAGGAAGTGGGGGTTAGGCTGTTAACTCGGTGTGTTTGTACACCAGTCCTCCTCTTTATAAGTTTGCAGGCTGTCTCCAGCCAAGGAGGGGCCTTCAGGGGGGGCAGCATTTGACTTCCCGGCCCTTTCTCCAGGGCGTTAGTAGCTGCAGGGAGATGATGGGCGTGGTGGCAGCAGGAGCCGGGTGCTGCAGACACCCCTGGAGCAGCTGCCCGGTGGCTGCAGCGGGGCTTGTGCAGTAAATGTGACTGGGTACCAGGCATCTGGGGCTATGGGAGAGACAAGAGCACCGGGATGCAACGTGGGAAGGACTCTCATCTTAAAGTTAGCATCACGAGTCCAGATCAGCTGGAAATCCAATTTCATCAGTTCCACTGATCAGGCATTTGCTTAATCTTGAAAAACAAAAGACAAAAAACAAGTGGGGAGGTTGTACTGAATAGTAATGACATTTTAAATCCTTAGAATATTTCGGCAAAATTAATGCTTGTGTGTGGCTTCTGTGCTGCAAAGAGGTTTATATTAATGTAGCACAATTCTGGAATTACACAAACCTTGTATTTTTGTGGTTCACACTGGGACACTTACTTTCTGGGGGAAAACATGTTGTTTTTAAGAGCAGTGTGAAAGAATAAAGACTTGATCTAAAGCTTGAGGCTGAAGCATTACATCAGTGCAAAATCTTTTCATTCATAGTTCTAGTGTGTTGTCCTGAGAATTTAATTTCCTGTTTGCACTATGGGAGAGTCTTATTTTGGAAGCCACTAGAGAGCAGGGTTGGTTGTTTAGTGTGTTTCTTAAAGGTATATTGTCAAAATATAGTAAATTTTTTGCGGTTGGTCTTTTCTAAAATTTATTTATTTCCTGAATATAGAACCCAGCAACATGAAGTCTTTTCATTAAAATAAGTAAATAAATAATCGGTGAGGTAGCATGAGGGATAACCCTCCCTTTTTTTTTTTATTCCCACTTATCCCCATCCTCAGCCCATTGTTGATTTTTCCTACGTTTTGCAATATTTCTCAGATTTAAAGATCATATTCTCTTCCTTTTTGCCTTATGTGACAACGAAAGACCTTATTTATTTTCTTTACTTGTCTCACTATTAAAAAAAATAAACCAGAAAGTCAAGTTTTTTGTTCTTCTATTTCAAGTACTCTTGTTTATTTTGAAACTTCCAGAGAGATAAGAACAGCTTAAGAAAAATGCTCTCCAGAGTAATCCCTTAAAGAGCAGCAAACAAACACTACAGATTGGTCCTAAAGGCTGTGCTTCCTTTCTGGGGAGGGAAGGAGGTGGGGAGAGAGGATGTTTTCTTTTTAGCTGTGCTCTAATCATCTGATCTGGGATTTGATAAGCTCCACAAGTCTGAAACTGCTGCCTCCTCCTGTCTTCCCCTTTCCTGCCTCTCAGAAGATTAAAGTGAACATGGCAAGAAGGAAACAGTTTATTTTCAGCTTGTTGTAGTTAATATTTAGTTTACAGTGCAGCATTTTCATTGTTTGTATTCTAATCATGTTGCTATATTCTTTTCTTACACTGTTTACTTTTCACATCACAGGCCTTCTTTGATACAGAAATAGGTTTACAAATATTACATAAAATTTACATTCTTGCAAAATTTCAAGCTCTTTTCAATATTTTTATATTTCACATCAGGAAGTGTGACACATGTAAGTGGAGTGCCTCCTGCAAAGACTCGCCTTGCCTGCCCCCTCAGCAGACTGGGCCATGCTTTCTTTTCACTCTCTGACAATCTGGAATTACAGCAGTTGTGAAACCACAATAAGAAGCGATCAAGCCAGTAAAGTATTACATGTACAAGATATAAGTATTATTTGGCTCATTTGAAATTAGCTAAATGCATGTATTGACTGAACTACAAGAAGCCATTAGTAAACACCCCCAGTTTGTCCTAAGAGATACTTGTGTTTAACCTTTAAAGCCTTGAAGTAAATTTTTGAAGGTCTTTGAGACTGTGTGTTCCCATGTGTATATTTTTAATGATTTCTTCCCCAATGGGAATGGCTGACATTATGAGTACTGTAATATTGCAACACTAGNAAAAATTAATATCTATTATATAATAATATATATAATAATATATATAATAACAATTGCTTATAAAAGCAGATTTTTGTATACAAAAAACTACATTCACATTGCAATGTAATTGCGCTTCTAAATGGCCTTTACTGCTTCTCCAGAAGGTTTGTAAATACACTGTTTAGCCAGTTTCTGCTAAAGGTCATTCTGGGTCAATCATGTATCATCAGAAGGAAGGCATTTTCTTCTTTGAAACAAACTGGAAAATCAATTATTAAAACAAAAGCTTCTGAAATCTTACATTATGCATGAGGTTTTTTCCCCTTGCTGTCTTTTTTAACTTTCAAAATTATGTGAGTACTTATTTCTGGCCATAGAAGTGTTTCACTGATGCCACTGGGATACTTGGCAGGTAAGGATGAGCAGGCTGAGGGTGTGGGAGAGGGATGCAGCACTGGCTCTAGTTACCATATTCCTGACCCTCTGCCTGCCTGTGCCTTCCCTCAGCTCTAGAGATGTCCAGCAGCATTTCCAGGAGCCAGTTCAGATGGATAGAGAGTTCAGTCTATTTTTAGGAGTATGGTCTCCATTCATTTATTTTTTTAAAAATTGTTTGGAGCATAGTACTTGTCATTTTTCTGCAAAGAGACCTGCAAGTGCTGTTCCTGTAATTAATGAAGTCATTTTTCTACTATTTGGAGAACTAAAGTGTGCTGCTACAGTCACATGCCTCTTATGTGTAACACTCTCAGTCTGAGTGCCTGCTCAGTATTGAGCTTGCTAATAGCTTTCCCTATGGATTGCTCAGCCCCCGGGATAACCCTCCCTCTCCTGACCCAGGGACAGGCAGCTCCAGGGGGAGGCCGAGCTGTGCACAGCACGTGCTGGCTTTTGGCTTGCACAGAGCTGCACACTTGCTTCTCCCCACAGCAGTGCAGATGACCAGGAGTGCACAGGGTTTGGGTTCTTCTCAGAACACTTTCAAAAGGCAGGATTTAGGGATGGGCCACCAGTGCCATCGCGATCACCTTTCTGTCGCCAGTGGCTTCACTGTGTCTTGCTCACCATAACCACTGGCTGTCCCACTCGGGGTTTCTTAAAGCTGCTGGCATCATTTGATTCTTTGCATCTGCCTCTGCTGGGTCTCTGCACATACTCACACTTGCTGCCTGTACTGGCACTTTCCATGCAGGAGTTGCTGGTTCGATGGTGCCACGTTTCCTGATCTCAGCTTTATGCTTTCAGCTCTGCCATGTTACAAAGCTAAGCTGATGCTTGGAAAAGGAGTTGTGAATAAAGATTCTGTTTAGTCTATCTACCTTGAATGTACAGAAAGGGGAAAGGTCCTGGCATCAGGGATACTGAGCTGGCAGTATTGAGGGGTTTGAAGTGCCTGGGTGAGGGGCAGAGCCCAGGGTGAAGGAGAGCAAGCAGCCTGCTTTGGCAGGGCTGGGAGCCACAGAACATGGGGACCAGCTGACAGCAGCATGTCTGCTAAAGGTAAGTCAATATAGCCAATGTATGAGGAGATTGAAGCATCACAGAAAAGAAGCAGCTGACCTTTTGCTCTTTAGAACAGTTTGTGAGTTTCTTTCTCTTCATAGCTCCATTTTATTAAGTCAGAAAAAGTTCAAGCAGAGCCTTGTTTTCCTGGTGTTTTCCTCCCACATTTCCTGTTTCTTAAGATTTGTTGCCACTGTAGTGGTGACTTTGCATCTGAGTTTCTTCTGCTCCAAATGGAAAAGACAGATGTGTTTTTAGACAGGAGCAAGTTTTATGGTGCAGACAAACATTCTTGTTTTGAAACTACTAAGCTACTTTTGGACTCCTTTAACAGAGGGACCTAGTTATCCTTATTTACATCCTGCACATGCAGAAGCTTTCCAGTACCTGTTTTAGAAATCCAGTGACTTTCACATGAAAAAATGCAGAGTGCCTGTCCCATGGCCACGTCCTCTTTCCAAGTTTTGGTACTGTTCCAGGGGAGGACAAACCACTGGAATAGTAGTGTCTTAGTATACATCTTCCAATGGTGTTGGTGGCTGTTGGGTTTTTTTTCCCTTTGCTGTTGCTCAGGGTTGTGTCTGGACTTGTTGCAAGAGCAGATTTTGTTGGGAGCTCCCTCTCTCTGCCCTCAACTACCTGCCCCCAAGCCTTTTGATGACCAGGCTTTTTCATATCGTGTGCCAGCTATCTGGAACCTCACTTAGAAAAGGGGTAGTTTCAGGCTAATAGGGAGGCTTTCGTCTCTGTGTAAGAACAAGCCTGTAAGCTTCCCTTAAAATTTAAATGTTTTATTGTTGGAAAGCTTTCAGATGTTCACAGGATAAGGGCTCTTTATTTGTAATCTGGCATTGCACAGTAAAGGATTACTTTATGTAAAGTTGAGATGTGCAGTTCCTTCATAAACTGGCCGTGTAAATTGAGCATGTAGGACGTTGTTTTTCTCCTTCTGTTCAATTTTGCTTCTAGAAAGGGTTTCTTCGTTTTAGTCAGTTGGAGATTTTCTTGGTTGGATGGTTGATTGGTTGGTTTTTGCTTTCAGTATGCTTACAAATCTTAAGTGGTGGGAATAGGTGGAAAATCCTGCTTGCACCCTATTAAAAATTGAGTATGCATGCTTCCATAGATTTGTTCAAACAGCAGTGTCATCAGAGTCCCAGGTGACAGAATCCTCAACCAATCTGAAAAGGGTAACTTTAAACTGTTAGAGCAGAGTCCTAGTAACCTGCTACTGAAAAGTACTTTTCTGGACCAATTCATGGCCCAAAATCTATGTGGTATGATGTATTGTGACATAACCATAGTGAAACAGTTGAAAAGGACAGGCTATTGCTCTCAAGAGACTAACCAACACTTTCTTTGCAAAGTAGATCCAGTTCATTTACTAGTTACACATCCTGATCCAGACATGTTCCTTTGTAAACTGTTCAGCATGAAAACCTTCATCTTCCCAGTTTTTGCCAAGTAGGAAAGCAGCCCAAGCAGCAGGAATGCCTGCTTCTACTTGAGATTTGAAAAAACAGCAGAAGCATGTTGCTAATAGAAAACTGACAGATGTTATAATTATGTAGATTTTCTTCTGTGTTTGAGTACCATAAACTCAATTGCATCAACTGGCATTTCCAAAGTATGTAAGACTACTTACGACTTCAACCAGCCACTTCCCCCACCTGGGCAAAACTCGTATGAACTGCAACATGTACCAGACCAGCACCCTCTGTGTGGCTCTTTTTATGCTTTCAATCATGTTATTATCTGTTTTCAGTGGTGGGTAAATTGTTACTGAACAGTTTTTGCTTGAATGAACAATCAAGAGTTTTGTGGGTTTGCATCTAGGATTATTTGCAACGCACTTGATCCAAAGATCATTGAAGTTGGTGAGTGCTGATGGATTTGTGAGTGCAGGCTTGAGAAAAAAGTACTTACCATGTCTGTTTTCAGTGATTTCTCCTTTGCCCATAGTAATAAACTTAATTCTGATCCAAATATGAACTGACAAAAACACATCTGAAAACTGATGAGGAAGAATAGATATTGTCTCATGAAGCAGACAATGTCATAAAACTGAACACGCAAATGATGTATAGTTATGCTACTTGCCACATTCTGTTTCACAAAATACTTCTTTCTTAACAAAAATAAAGTAATTTTCCACAAGGCTACATAAATACACTGCTAATATATATATATGTAACACTATAAGGGGGATGTGGATTTTTAGTAAAAGGCAGCAGTTTGTTGAAGCTCATGCTGCCTACAGGAAAAGGCTGTTCCTGGCAGACAATAACTCTGATTATCCCCCAGAAGTGTTTTGCTTTTTTTCTTCAGCATTTCAAATCATGTTGCTCTGAGATTCAGCACACACAGCTTCTTGTGTCCGTTGGTGTGCTAAGGATTTTCTGTATCTTCCCATGTAGGAGGAAATGCTTGGACAGCTTTCATTTGGATACTGGTTGGACAAACCATTTGTTTCCTCTTCTATTTGTTATACTGATTGTAAAAGAAGCCTATATTGATGTACCTTGAGGCCTGTATTGGTTTATTTTGCATTTCCTATGCTGTACTCTTCAAAGTGAGCAGAGCTTTTATGAAAAGTGCTCATCAAAATCAGGAGATATGTATCGTGATCCAAAGCCTTCAAGAAAAAGGAATATTTCCCCTACATTCTTGAGTATGATGAAAATTATTAAGACTGAAGTTGCATTCAGTAAGGGCCCCCAGGCTGAACACAGAAAAAGAGTAAATAATCTTCGGTTTACTCTGCAAGCTGTGTCCAGCCCTCACCCTCAATTATGCAGCAAAATACTTCTCTTCCCTTATCTCTCCCTGCTCTACCTCCACCCCTCTCTTCTCCTTTCTAGCCTAAGAGATAGAACATATTTTTCACCATCATCTAAAATCAAGCAAAAGGCTTCCCCAGGTTTTCTATCTGCCATCCCTACAGTTCTGAAGATCTTGCAAGGCTAAAGATGTGGAAAATTGTGTGTCTGCCTTAACAAGATTTAACAAGACACCCCTTTCTCTAGTCCTCTTGCTAGTTTTTGTCATACATTATCTCAGTGAAAGTCTTGTACTAGACTCCCTTGGTGTGTATTAAAGGAGCTGCCTGCATCCCCATGCTGTAACATGGGAATGTTACATGTAACTCTTGGTCCATCCTTCCCATCTTTTCCTCCCTTTTACTCTAGAGTCAGCACAGGCTTTATTTAATTTTATTTCTTTTTTAAATTTTTTTTTTAATTATTATTTTTTAGTCATTTTGCAAACTGGTCTGAAGAATTTCTCCAGTTTGGTTTAATCCTGGTTGCTGCACAGGCATTTGTGCTGAGGTGAGGGAGGAAGGGAGAGTAGAAGGGAGCTGGGGCCGTATCCAGAAGCTCCACACCAGTGCTGGGGGGAGTTCAGCCCCTTTTGGCCATGGTGCCAGCCCCTGTCTTTCAAGTATTCCTGGGACCAGCAGTCTGGAGTACAGAGTTTCCTTATTTGTCACTCTTCTGAGGAAATTGTTAAATCAGTCTCATGGTGTAGAAGAAAATAATGAGCTAATCTGGAGTTGAGGTGCCATTGGATTTTTTTGGACCTGGCTCATTTCTTAAGCTTCTAACTTTTCTGCATGCAGATTTTATCCAATTAGTTCAGAGGCAGAAGTAGAGTTTCTTGACTTAATGTTTTCTTTCCAGGCCAAATGCCTGGAAGCAAGGGAGGGAAATAGATGGCACTGGAATAATAACCACCTTCCCTGAGTTTGAGCAAAGCAGTTAAGACCCACTTTTTTTTCAGTGTTTTTATAAACTCTGCCAAGCTGTACAAAAGTTGATGGGAGAGGAGGGGGTGTTCATTTTTTTTCATTATTCCTTGATATACCCACTTTTTCTCAGCTGCTAAACAAAGAAAGTGAGCTTACGTTTGTACTTTTCTCTTGGAAGATGTCTGTTCCTAAAATCTCTTACAACAACTTCCTCTGATTTGTAATGATGCTCTTTTTTTTCTATTCTCCCCACCCTGAACCCTCCACTCAAGTGAAGTCTGAGCTTTATAATATCAGATTTCTGCTTGCTAATCAGGACTTAGAGCAATGTGATTCAGTTTCCATGCTTTAGAGAAATATTTATTTAATTATTCCTTAATAGAAATTTTAATTTCTTAACTGCTTTTTAGGTAATGATGGCCAGTAAAAATAATTTTATTTAAGAAGCCATTCCCTTTTTGTTTCCTGTTTATGCCTATAGCATCTTTCAGGAGAGGTGCTGGCACAAGAGTTGCTGTTTCTGCAGCTGAGCAGGTTTTCGTGATCAGTACACAAGTCATCTGTGTATAGCTGTAAAGTTACTGATCCAGCAGTAATTTCACAGACACCTCTCTAGTGGAAAGTTTAGCCATGTACTTGGGGGAGAATGGGACCTAGAAGCAGTTCAAATTTAGTCTGGCCTCACTAATGTGGACACCTATGCACTGAAAATTGTGTTCTTTTCCATTTGCTGCACAGTTACCACTCCTAACCCTGAGCACCAGCAGAATCCTTGCCTCCTCCGTCTTCTAGGAGTTTACAAACTAAACATTTTAGCATCATTGTTATTCTGTGCTCCATGAGTTATTCTTTCAAAGATTTCCCCTTAAGGAAAAATAAGGCTTGGCTGTCATTTGAAATTTACTCAGGGTCAGCAAAATGATGGCATTTGTCACTTTTGCTCTCTGTCTTCTTCAAATGGGCCCTAGTGTGTGTCAAGCTGGATATTGCATTGGCTTCCTTCTCCTCCCTCTTTGTTCTCCTAGATAATGCCAAGTAATTAATACAGTCTAAAAATGAAGTGTGGCACAACCCCTTTTTTCCCCTTTGTGTAGGTTTCAAACAAGGAATCTGTCATGGACCTACGTGCATCCAATTCCAAAACCAGTTTGTTAAAACAAAATGGGTTGGAGATACTGGGTTGACCAGCTTTTTTTAGGGTTGGATCTAAAATAATTGGCACACTAGCTGAGTGCTGCTGTGCGTTTCATGTTGTTGACCTTGTCTCCCTGAAGTCTGAATAGCCATCATGTCAGTGACAGTGATGTGTCTGAGCAGTATGAGGGAGTCCTGCAATTATTTTAATATTTTGCATAATACCAGTGCAATTCAATAATTAGTTGTGAAGGTTCAGATCCAATTATCTCCTTCCTTAAACCGGGAAAAATGGTGGAAGCTGGTGATATACGTTAGTAGAGTGAGAAAAAAGTATAACGTAGTTTGTGGTGTTCCAGTCACTTATTATTTTTTCCCTTTCTTTCTTATTTTACAGGGCATGTTTTGATCTCATTTGTGAGGAAATGTGGTGAATGTAAACTTGCTGTCTTCGGGGGGGGAAATTGTGGTAAGTAGTGCTATCTTGATCAATTTTGGTTTTCAAGGAGAATTTCAAAAAGATTGTTTTAGCTTTTTTCAGTTAATATATTTTTTTTTAGCTCTGGATAATATTGAGATATAGTTGATTATATATGTTCTTTCTCTGGTATGGAGACTCACAGTATGAGAAACATTGACAGAGAGCAGCATGCTGGGCCTCAGGGCAAGGAATGTGTTTTCATTTGCTCCAGTGGCATCTGCTTATTGTGCTTGTCCCATTTTGCTGAAGAGTGGTTTAGCTAAAACCTGGAGCAGAAGAAGTAAAAAGGCCTAATTTAAAAACAAGGGGTACAAAAAAAGCATGCTAGCTGTATAAAAGATCAGGAGCAAAAGTAATGCAAAGGGAGCATGTATTTCCTAAAGTAGTGGGGGTGTCCAGTCGCTGTACAATATTTCAATCTCTTCCCAGAATGTCTGACTGACACCCTTGCCATGTGGAACTAGGATGGTTTGCTGATGTCTGAGAGATAAGGAGATAGTTAATGTGTGCTATACCAGTTTTCCTGTTCCTCCTTTCCATACCAGATGACAAGCTTTGCTGCTTGCCTGACTACTGTATGCAACACTTCCAAAGGCATCAGCTTCCAACAGACTTCTCTGGTCCTCAGTGCTCTGGGAATATGGCACATCATGTGTGAGTGAGTGCTGAGCTGCACCACTGTGAGGTAGAAGGAGGGAGAGAAGAGCAGGAGGTAATTAGTGACATGTCCCAACTAGAGGGAAGTAATTCAGACAAAGCTCTTCCAAACTGCAAAAAAAACAAAGGCAGCAGATCTGGAGCAGTATATAGGCTCATCTTGCTTTTCCCTTTAGGAGACTGTCAATATACACAGTTCTGGATAGTACCAATCAATCACCCTTGGGAAAAGAAACATGTCAGCAGAAGACTGTGTCCCTGCTTTCCCTTGGCTAAGCTGGTATTGGGCTGGTGCTTTTTCTCCAGGCAGAAAAGGTGCAGATTGCAGATGAAAACTGGCTTATTCCCCACTGGCAGAAGACTTAAGAATCAGATAGCCTGCAGGGTTGAAAACTGAAAATTAAAGACTGTCTCTGTGAGAACACTTATTCTTTTCTACCATTTAAAAAACCCCAGATGTTGTTACATCATATAGAAAGATCTGGATTAGCTAGCAGATGTTTAAATGTAGATCACTTACCCTTCTGCAGAACATTTACTCTTAGAGACAGGAAAAGATAGGATAGTCAAGCCCAGAATTTCACAAAGAAGCTGGCCAAACACATGAAAAGTCCTGCACGATTGTACCTGGCTAAACCGTACTGCAGCTCATTCTTTTAAATTATTTTCTCCCTTTAGATTAGCTTTTCTGCCAATTATGAATAAGTTTGCATCTATATCCCTATGAGAAATAAAAACAAGTTTTTAACTATAATTTGGTTGTGGGGCCACAGATGAGCTACAGATCAGCATGAGTTCATTAGTCCATGAGACTTTGTGGTAACTTCCACAAAACTTTGTGACTTTACTACAATATCTATATCTAGTTTTCTTTTTGGTGCTAGTACTGATGCTTTGATCCTCAAAGTTGTCCAGTTTCCTTCCTTATAGATTGGCTGAACTTTGTGTGGGTTGTGGCAAAGTTCACAGTTGAAAGAGAACTATTTGGAAATAGTGATGCTATGTAACACCAAGGAAAAAAAGTTTATCAGCAGACCTGATAGTCACATGGTTGTGTTCTAATTTCCCTTCAAAGATGCTTCAGCTGAGGCCAGCCTCCATGGCTGACCTTAATAAGAGAGCATAGTTCAAGAGCAGCAAGGGGGAGAGCAACAGAAGCAGAATACTTCTTAGAATCATGAAATAATCCTGATTGGAAAAAAACTGCCACGAAACTACCAAGAAACCTGTACAAACTGTTGTCTTGTCCAAACCCGCACTTGAAACAGATCCTATTAGGTCAGGTTGCTCAGCACTTTGATTTTCAAAATTCAGCTGGTTGGAAACTTTACAACCCTTCTGAGCATGTGTTATGTCTGACCATCCTCAGAGTGAAAAAAGTGTTTTTGTTGTTGCTTCTGTTGTTCGCTGTCCATCAGTGCAAACTCTGCATCTTCTCTGCCTGTGAGAGGGAAGTCCTGAAGAAGACCTCAAAATCAGGAGATTTGCTTCATGTAGCTCCATGGCAGTGGGATGTCATGCAGATGCAGTAAACTTACTAGTGGGGGAAAAAAACCAAGTCACAGTGTGGTTCACAGGGGTTCCACATGGGCAGTGTTTCTCAGCCTGTAGCTGACATTCAGACTCAAAGAGCTTGGCTGCTTGACTTGGTTGAATTTTGAAATGTGGAACAGGATTAGCTGACTGATGCACCTGAAAACCGCCAGCTTTCCTCACTTACTTATAGTGATGTAGATCAGTGAAGAGAGGCATTTCTCACAGCTGGGTTGTAAACATCCTGGAATTTTTTCAAGTCAGTCTGGAGCTGGGTTTGTGCTCCAGGATTTTGCTCGAAAATTTGTTTTCTTGCAACCATTAAAATACATAAACAGAGTGCAAATTTTGTTTGTTTTCACAGCTGTTCATTTCACTCTTCCCACTTCAAACTGTTTGCAGCATCTTATTTTGAGGTAGAATAATCAGTGACCTTGAGCTTCTCATATGTAAGGATCTCTGAAATATCTGTGACCCCACTATATGTTTGCCTATGGCATTACAAATTCCCAGAGAGTTTAAAAATAATTGCAAAAAATGTAAGACATGGAAATAGTTTTACCAAGCCTCTTTTTCTAACCTACTGAATCCAAGAAGTACTGGACATCAAGAGGACGTTTTGATCCATCTTGACGTGGCTCAGAGGCTCAGCAGTTATTTATTCATCTTGTATCAAAGTCCTAGAAAAGGTCATGCAGCCTCTAGATCAAAAATTCGTAATAGATTTAAGAGCTGATTAGAGACGTATACTTGAATGCTGGGAGGGAAATCTTGGCTGAGTTTAAAACTCCGTCAGCTAGGCTGATGAGAGTGTGGGAAGACCCTTCATTTGATGAGGTTGCTGTAAAGCAGCCTTGTGGCTGTCAGAGCAGATATTTGTGTGGCACTGTAGGTTTGCGGTGACCACAGCATGTGGAAGGCTGCTCATGGAAGGGCCACCTTTCCACATCACAGGGAGTCACAAGAAGCCTGACTGATTTAGGACAGAAAACCTTGGGGTGATCTCTGCTGTGTTTTACCGCACATTCCTCTGCTCTCTGCCGGTCCACACTCCTCTTGAAACTCTTGCCTTACATGACATTTCTTGTATTTCTAAGCATGACTAGCAAGGTACAGTTTGGGGTTCTGTCCCTGTCCCTGCAGCTGGTTACAGCCACCAACATCAGGGGAGGATAAATCTGTGGAGTGAATTGAGGGACTGCTGTACCATAAACCTGACCTGCATCTTTCTGCACCAGGTGCACAACTGAGCATTCGTACATTTCCTATGGATTTCCTCTTCCCAGAAAGGGAAAGAGCATTCCCAGAAAGGTTGGGAATGCTTCAGACACAGGCCCGGATGTTGAATGTGTATCTCAAGGCTGGGCGTCCATGGCTCTTTTCCCTCTGAATTTAGGGAGGGATAGCTTCCCAAGTTGAGGGCTTTTCTGATATGTCAGCTGAAATCTGAGATGCTTTACTTCTATTTACAACACTTCTCCAGAGACTAGAAGCAACTGCACATCTTAAACAATGTATTCAGTTATTATATCAGTAGCTCAGATATATCAAGGAAAATTTGGATTTCTGGTAATACACTCACCTGCCATTTTCATTTTTCCCCCCTATTAGAACAGTCATGTTTTTCTTCTTTCTATTTTTAACCAAAAAAAAAAAAACAAACCAGGAAATGGCTGCTTTGATTTTAAGAAATTATATGAAACCAAATTTTCAGCATCTTTACGCACAGTAAATTTGTTTGCCTTTAGAAAGACTGTGATGCCCTGTACATTCCTGGGTGTCCAATTTGTATGGTACAATTATTTATATCCCTCATGTCTACCAAAAATGCTATTGCATTTCTCTTGGTAATTCTTCACACCTGTCAGGTTTCTGGCAGAAAGTGTTACAGAGCAACTAAGTATTATCTGTGCTCTCACTACAAAAATAACCTGCTGGGACATTTGCTTTATTAGCTGTATTCTGTCATACCCACAAGAGGGTTTGCCCAAGTCATTAGCTGTTTTCTGTAATTAGGGCTGACCTGGTGCATTTTGGTCCTATTTCTAGCAACTTTTAGTTTTCTGAAGTCATTCATTTGGGCATTGATGTGCCTCATAGTGTTCTTTTGTTGCATATCTTCATTATCTCTTCCTATGGGCTAAAGATTATCTTTCTCCTTTAGGAAGGAAAGTGTGGGAAATGCTTGAACATTTTGATATATTTGGGGCTTACCAAGATTTGCTATGCTATGCTTGTAATTCCTTCCATTTTAGTCTGTTTCTTTTCTTCCAATCTAATCCATTCAGAAGATATGAATGTTGATGCTCCTGGGTGTAGTAAATGTTAAATCTGGTCCATAAGTTTTCTGAGGAATGTGGTTTGTCCCCTGCCCAGAACCGCATGTGTCCAGTCCCAACCAGACTGGATTTAGTCTTCTCTTTGTGAAACATTGTTATACATGTGTTCAGTTTATTAAATCTGATAACCCTACACAGCAAGGTTATGTTCCAGTCTCCTGCAGAAGAGATCTTTGTGGCTCAGTCTCTGTAATTTTCCTGTATTTCACTGGTAATACATTTAATATAGCTTTTTTTCCCTTCCTCCCCTCTGCTCCCCACAAAGTTTGAGGTGATCCAATTGTTGGAATTACTCAGCAGAAGGGAGTTGATCTCTGGGCCATCTAGGTGGATGTCTGGCCCGCTGTAGCCACTAGAGGAGAAATAGGAGAAATAGCCACTAGGAGAAATACACACAGCTGTATTTCCCAGATCTTTTGGCTGTCTCAATGGCAAACTTGTTTGCAGTGGGTCATGGTGTTACAGCAGCTTGAATATCCATGATAGGGTTTAGCAAGTGCTAAATTGGTTGTGGTTTTTGTTTTTTGGTTTTTTCTTTTTTTTAAAATCTAGATAATAAGCCTTCCAGCTGCTCTGTTAAAACAAAATTCATTACATTTTGAAAATTTAGATGTTGCTTTACGGAGTGTTACATCAATGTTGATGTTTTCTGTATGTGCATTGGTGCAGTTGATACAAAAGCTCCTGTTCCATCACACAGACACGTTTCACACTTTATGTTCCACTTTCTCCCCTGCGGAGAACAAGCTCATACCTGATACAGGGACACCCAACCCTTTAGGAGCTCAGAATCAGATGTGGAACAGCCTTGCAGCTGCTCTCATGACCAGCTCTGATCACTTACAGTGTAACTGCAGTTTCAAGCAGGCAGGTGCCACCCAACTGGTCGTGGGATCCTGGAGCACTGTAGGTGGGATCTCCAGGGAATTTAGTTGCTAGGAAGCATCACCTCCTTAGTGAGCTCATGCAAATTAAGGTTTATTTTTTAAGAGGTTAGTTATTTAGTCATGTTTGGGAGTTTTCTGCAGAGATCAAAACACAAAGATGTTGGCACCTTGCAGGTTTATGGTCCAAATCACAAAACCTCTCAAGCTGTTCAAGGAGCAACCAGGAGCTTTTCACATGGATAAATCACTCCAGTTTCCCATGCCTTGCTTCAGAATTAGCTTGAAAAATTTTGGCTGACGTCATGCCAAAAATCCAAAACAGCAACAAAGCAAGGGGGAAAAAAAGCCTCCCAGCAGACACCCAGCATGGAGAATATTGCCAAACTTGGGTCTGTTTGTGCCAAGTTTATAATCAGGCAGCAACAGGGTCTTAGTAGGTAGTGCTCTCAACCCACAGCTCACGAGTCCCACAGCGTAGGGAGTGAGGAGAATGTGGAGAGAGCCTGATAATGCTGTGTGCAAGACATAGATCATATCTGGGAATATAAAGAAAGGAGAGCATGATCTCTGGGCATCAGATAAGGCCACTTCCGTGGATATTACTCTTACTAAAGGAGTAAGTGTTGTAATGACAGATTGATCTGTAGGTAGAGTTTAAGGCATGCACAGATGTAGATTTTCCTGACCTAAGTGTGCTGTATTTTGCAGTCCAAACCACAGCACTGCTTTTCTTCTATAGTTTCTTTTATGAAATACAGTAGGAGGGAGGTGGTTAAAGTAATTTTCTCAACATTAATTCTGCTTCATCAATACTTCATGGATTTAATAGATTTTAGAGTTAAAGTCATTTGGGAGATTATTTTATCAACCAGGTTCAGAGGTTTCCAAAACTAAGTGGAGGACAGAATGTATGTGTGTGTGATACATTGCGCTGTAGTATCAGGATTTAATTATTATGGGATTTGTTTAGGAGATTTCTCTGTGCAATTTGTGAAGCTTTATGTTGGGCGCTAAATGTACTGTGTATAGGCAAGTGATCTCTTAAATAAGTTTGGTATGGATCTCCAGGTACAAGTGTGTTTGTTTCCACCTCATAGCATAAGCACACTGCTCTAGTTTTTCATCTCTCATTACATCTCACTCTCGTTTAAATGCCCATCTGACACAAACGTAATGAAACTGCATATAAAGAATCATGAAGAGAAGGAGAGATCTCATTGCAGATTACCAAAGCTGAATATTTTTGGACACTGAGTTATTTATATTATCATCCTGCTAAGCTCAAAGATAAAAGAAAGTCTTGGACGCAATCCAGAAAAATCAAGAACAGAAATTAGTGTAAAGATCATGCATTAATGCGTGTCTTGAGAATGCCTGCAGTGCTGTATCACAATACCCATTCTGAAACAAAAATTAAGATGGGTGAATCCTGAAGAAGGCCAGTGCTCAGTGATGAGGGAGATTACTGCTTGAGGTGTCACACTCCATTAGCTGAAGTGGAAAGCTCTGTTTTAGGGAGTACACCACATCATTCTGCAGCTGCCCTGCTAGCAATGGGGAACAACATTCAGGGGCTCCAAGGGGTCCTCTGCAGCCTCCACTGGTCTGGAATAGTCAGCTCTTCCCAAGGCATATTATCAGGGAACTCACTGGTGGTGATTTTTAGAAAATATTCAGTGAGCTTAAATTCATGGCAAGTTTGTGTCTGTGTTAGCTCTGAAAACCTCAGAGCTAACAGAGGTTTATACAGCCTTCTCATAAATAGCATTTTGTCCTGGTGACCTTTATACCTGTTCAGCACCCACCTATAGGAGTCTACCTAATATCGGAAGTCATATTGCTGCTATTGTTTTTAAGAAGAGAAAATAATAAAAGATTCAGCTGTGTAAATGTCACTCCTGCCCAGCCTGTTTAGTATTACAAGACAGGGAGAAGTCTGCTTCGAAATTTTCCCTCTGGCAAAAGGTTGAAAAGCCTTGAATATTGTGCGCATACTTGATCGTGCCATGCAATGCTACTAGTGAAAAATACAAAATCTACTATCTCATTGTGCTAGGATTTTGAATGCTGGGCTAAGTGCTGAGCACTAGCCTTCCTAATCTTACAAGGTGGTGTTGAATCTTTTAACAACCTTCCAGGAAAGCTATGACAGAGCTACCATCATGGAAACATGGTGGGATGGCTTGCATGATGGAGTGCTGCAAAGCATGGATACAGGCTCTTCAGAAGGGACAGGAAAGGAAGGAGAGGAGGCTTTGTGTATTAGGGAACTTTTAGACTGTGTAAAGTTGGGGATAGTGACAATAAGGTGTGGAACACCTGTCATATGAGGAGCCACTGAGGGAGCTGGGGTTTTTCAGCCTGGAGAAAAGGAGGCTCAGAGGGGACCTTATCACTCTCTGAAAGGAGGTTATAGCCAGGTGGGGATCAGCCTCTTCTTCCCGGCAACAAGCCAAAGGATAAGAGCACATAGCCTCAAGCTGCATCGGGGGAGTTTTAGGTAGGATACTGGAAAGAATTTCTTCACAGAGAGGGTGATTGGGCATTGGAACGGGCTAGAGTCACCATCCCTGGTGGTGTTTAAGGAAAGGCTGGATGTGGCATTTAGTGCCATGGTCTGGTTGACATGGTGGTGCTTGGTCATAGGTTGGACTCAACAATCTCAGAGATCTTTTCCAACCTAATTGATTCTGTGTGATTCTGTGATTTCAGGTATCATTGATTTACTGACATAAGTTTTGTGCTGTTAGTTAATTGAACTGTGTTTCTTGCCTTGTATTTTGTTTTATTGAAAATCATTATAACTAAAGGTAGTAAGTTTACAGGCCAAAGAATAAAAATAGCATGAGACATTTAGCGTCTTTGTAAAATTATTAGTTAAAAATAGACATAGATGCTAAATAGGATCTGAAATGTTAGCTGCTTTGATCCCTGGTTAACAAACATTCCCATTCATGCAGTTAAGATGCTACATAGATAGAAGACTCTATGTGAAAGAAACTTCAATTGTACACTATGGAAACGGGATTTTCTGTCATCTCTTGTCCTCTTTTGCTGCTTATCAAAATTTAAAAGTTTGTCTTTTTCTTCAGTGGGAACTTACACCAAATTGAAGTACAGTGTGCTTTAAGCTAGTGATTGCATCAGTCACCAGCATCTGTTACTGAGGGGTGCTGAGTCTGTTTAGCTGTAATTGGACAGAATCATCAGTCTGGGGAAGTCCTCATTTTCCATGAGATCTGTTGCTTGTGCGTGACACTTAAGAGCTTTTGTCCATTTTTTCCTCCTCTGCTAATTCCTCAATATTACAGAATTAGTGTTTCTCTACATGCCATTTACTATCAAACATAATCCCCTTTTCCTCTACTTCCTTCCATTTATATCCTTTGATGAGAAATATTTAGGCCACTACATGTCTTTTTATTCTTGTCAGACAGAGGTTGATGAAAGATCTGTTGCAAGAAATTCTGCTCTACCTATAGGGCAGGGTATCTCAAAATACATGTTTAGACATATAGAAAGCGGAGACTGACAGCTGATACATGCTATAAACTTCTTACTGTTTTCTGCCATGGTCATTATGCCAAATGTGTCAAAACACGGGGAAACAAATTTATGTACAAGTGAAGGGGCATGCTTTTTGGCAGGGAAGACAATACAATATCCACTGTCCTGTTTTTAAGATACCCATTATGACCATTTTGGTATCTGCTAAATGCCTTTGCAGAAGCCCAAGATCATTCCACTTGCTTCTTTAAATGCTTTTTCTCTTTAAGTTTTGCCCTCTAACTGACTGTGATTACACAGAGAGGCTTAATTTGAGTTTAACCACTGGCTTTACTGTATGTCATTAGATAGTGTTGGGGGATTATCAGGCACAGTTGTAAACTACAGTACATGTCTTCATTTTCTTTTCCAGATTAGACTGTTTATAAGCCAAGTGTTTCAGATGACAGAGAAAAAGAGAGAGAGAGAGAGCACTAATCAAATCTGGCAAAGCAGAATGAAAGCTTTTGTTGAACTACAAGGCTGTTTGCAGCAGCCTTTTGCTTTCCCCAAGGAAATAAGAGCATGCTGAAGACACAAGCTACATTACTAGTGTAAGAGCTAATTCTTATGTGTTGATACAAACGTATCTGCCATATCTGTGTTAGTGCAGCGTGTGCCTTCCATGTGTGTGTCACCCTGTACATGTGGGGACAGGGTGTACCCAGACATACTTACTTGTCTGGCCATGCATGTGGAATATGCCACTGGCTGCAATCAGCAATGGCCAGTCTTGCACAGAGCTGCGGCTCCTGCTGTGCCCTGAGCAGTTTCACGTGGCTTATGCTCTGCAAAAGGTGGAGCACCCTTCATCTAACATCTCTTGTAGGAGTGTGCAAAGGGACTGTGTATTACATAGCAGGTAAAAAGCAGCCCAGCTTGAAAACACTTCAGAAGGTGGATGGGTGTTGGGAAGAGCTCTGAGGAAGGAGCTCTGTTTCCAGGCAGAGAGGAAGCACTTGAGCTGCTTGCTGTGCACAGCCAGTGGTCTTTGGGAAGAGCTCACGTTCACATCCCTTTTGTTGGTTTGCTTTACCAACCAGTTTAGGTCCCCCAACTTTGCATCTGCTTTTATCCATGCATTTCTGCATGTATGATTTGGGTGAATGTATGTGAGACCTGAATTTTAAATTTTGTGGGAAACACGGGCTATTACTCTGGCGTTGCAAGACCCCTTTTACAGCATTTAAGTTTCCAGAAATCAAAATAAAATGATGAGGTTTGTTTTGAGGCATATGTTTGAGACAGCATTTGTATTGCAGAGGTCTTCTAATTCCTGTATGAAGTATTTCTGTTAACATCAATAGTTTCTGCTACTGTATTAAATATTTCCCTGGTTGTGTTTCTGATTAAAGAAATAAAAAATTCCTAAGCTGTCATTTTTAACTACCTCTTCTTCTCTAAGAAAACTCTAGCTCAATACTATGAGAGTTCAGTACTATTCCTGGCTGCCAACCTGCTTTACTAGGAGCTGTAAGAATGCTGCTATGTGGAGAATTTTTGTGTCAAGTTATCAACACTGTTCTCCTTCCTCTGTAACCAGCAATTCCCAAGGTATTTTTTTTTCCCAGAATATTTCTCCTCTTTTTGAAGCTACGCATAAATATAGTCAATGTCCTGCTATGCTCTTTTAATCTCTTATGTCTGGGATAAATTCCAGGAGCTTTATGGTGTGGCTTTAGGCTCCACTGGCTTGGTGATGCTTCTTCTGCTTGTCACCCAGACAAGAACTCTTAACTATTTATCACAAGAAGAGAAAAGAAAAAGACAAGAAAAACAAAACAAACAAAAAAAAAAACACAAATAACCCAGGTAAAAGCACAACAAGAAATATATAACCATTTTCCTGTTCCAGGGTGGAGGAAGAAGACACCCTAGGCACAGCTAGCAATCAGTTGTATATTTTCTTCAGGTTTCTAAACAGCTCTCAGAGAAGTCTGGTTTTTGATGGACAGTTCTCTAATGATAGTGGACAGTAAGAGCAGCAAATTTAATATGCTCTGCAAGTCAAGGATTGTTGAAGTACCAGAAAACTGTGAAAGTCTGAGAGAAATGCCCTTGGAGCTTGCTTTGTCTGCTCACAACTTGCCTTTTCTTGTATTTAACTAGTGTGAGTCCAGGTCGTCTGTCCTAGGCTCCTCTGTGTCAGTGGAGTGGAGGAGTGTGAAGGGAGCTGATTTTTGAAATATTTTTCTTTTTTTTTCTTTTATTTTTAACCCAGAGTGCATGAGCAGAACAACAGGCTGTATGCCAGTTGAAATCATGGTGGTTGATGCAAAGTGTCAAAGTAGCTGTTGGTGCTGTCAGAAATCTGTTCTTGGTTAGTTTGGCAAGACATAAACTAGAAAGTGACTCTCCAAAGGTATTTCTGTGATTATGTGGCAGGTAATGACACATTTACTGTGTTAACAAGCTTGACTGTAGCTTGTTTGATGTGTCCAGCAACCTCCAATTAAATTTTCTGTAATTTACAGAAATAATTCCTTCTGATATTGCATGCTAGTACCCTGCAAGAATCTAAGCCATCCTAATCTATTTGTTAAATTTAACAAATAAATTAGTTAAATTGTTTAAATTTTATTTTATGTTAAATCTATTTGTTAAATTTTGTTAAATTGGAAATAGAGCCTGGTTAAATCTTTTGCAAGGGCTGCTAAAGCTTGCAAGTAGAAAAAACTGACACTGCAAATCATTTGAATCTGTATTATCTCATCAGTGGGTAATTTCCAAACCCCACTTTATTATGTAAATGTATTCAGTAACCAGAAGAAGGCTTAAGTATGTGAGAAATCATACTTTTATGTGCTGTAAGTCATCTCACCTGTGTTATGTTTGTTCTGGGTGAAAAACAGCGTCTGACTGTGACTGGGAGTCTCTCCAGGGATCTCATCCTTAAATCTGCAATGCTGTGATTTACAGGAACAGTCTTGTGATGCCTCTTGAACCTTTAGGAGCTTCCTGTTTCTTTCTTAGTCTTTCCAGGACTAATGTAATTTTAGCTACTTCTTAGCAATTAGATTAGGCACAAGCAATTTCTTTGTAAAATTGCCTGAGCAGGTTTTTCCATAAACTGTAATAAACTTCTTGTGGCTCAGTGATGTTTGGCAGAATAATTAAACTGGACTTCAGTGCCACAAATAGGTGGCAAAAGTAGTCAAAAACCACAGATCTGCTCAGGTGCTTGTTTGAGTTTCTTGAAATATAGTCTCTGTCATGGCTGTATGTGTCTTCAGTTTATGGTTTCTGATGCAATCTATGCATCATTCACTCTGGAAAATTGTGTTTTAAGTACACTGGGTGATAAAGCCCTTTCACCTCTTATCCCACAAATGTGCTGACATTAGACAGTTTTGATTTGTGCCATTTGTGTCTTTGGTGTTTATTTTAAAATATTATCCCAGATTGTGTTTATTCTAGAATAATACTATATTAAAACAATACCCTTGAATGTTCAGGGATCTTAAGACAGAGGAAAGAAAGAAGTTAAAGATTTCATAAAAATCACATTTGTGAGCATCTTTCCAAATAAGCCTGAGAACTGTACAAACTGACTATTTCTTTTTCATGCAAGGGCTGTATTGATTTTGTGCAGCATGTCATGTTCCGCTAGGTCTTTGTGAAAAAGAAAATGTGCTAACCTCCTGCCCCTTCCCCTATCAACCTCATCACTTTTTGACTGCATGTGTCTGGTGTCCCTGCAGCTATCCCCATAAACACAAATGCCCCTTTAAACATCATTTCTCAAGTGTTTTCCTCTTCGTTTCAGAGAGCACAGAGAAAGCAGAGTGTCCTTGTTCACACAGAGACATACCATTACATTTCCAACCAGTAGTCTGATGGCTAAAAAGAAAAAAAAAAACCACCCATGGGTAATTAGTACTGTGTGTATAGTTAATCGATTTAAAATTAAATGCCACTAGTGCTGCTGAAAGGTCGTACTAGGTTTTGTTATTGCTTTGAAAAAAATCACGGCTTAGTGAAGACCGTCTCTGAGAAGGGATATTGGTTCTTTGTGCACTGCCTGCAACATAAGAGAAGCTGGGGGTGCAGTTTCCACAAAGGATGCTGTACATTTTGTTATTACCTAGACTGTGGGGTTTCTGTGTTGATTTTAACAGAGAAGCCCTTTGATGTCGGGAAGTGGCTGTATCTTCTTACAGCAAAAGGAGCTCGTGTGCCAGTGGTGTTGTGGGTGAGATGGGAACCTCATCTCCTGCTTCCTAGTCCATCATCCTCATCATTAGATGATTTTGCCTCCCAGGCAGACTGATTACTTCATATTTTCATTCATTAATGATTTATCAGACAGCTCCTCCCCTAAAGGCTCATCTCTTCTGTTATATTCACAGCCCACACGCAACCAGCAACATGTAGCTGCCAGCTGGCACTCTGGCTTTGGGAGAGCAAGCTGCTGGTAGCCCTTTCCACACCTCCAGCTGCCCCCTCCTCCCCTCCCTTCCCAGCTGCTCACCTGCTCCTTGGTGGCTTCTTAGATTGCACCAAAGCCATAAAATCCCCATGTGTCCTGTACTCCGATGTGTCTCCCCAATCTGATTGCTTAATGCGCTTTTGACAACTATTTTTTCAATTAAAAAACAATAGAAAGGGAGATGAGGTGACCCCACCTGTAATGCGGCTGTGCTTGTGTCTTTGTTATGGAAAGAGTGGCCTTTCATTTTGGTGAGAGGGTTTGCTCAGTGGTGACTTAGATTTTAGTAGAGAAGTGGGAGTGCTGGGGAGAGACGGAGCAAGCTGTGTCTGTGAGCAGGAAGGTGTGGGTTGGCAACAGTTTCAGGTTTTGCTATCAGGTGTTTGGCACAACAGCTCTGTTGAAATCCCTCTCCAGTTGTCTGTGTGAGAGAGTGATTTTTATCACGTTGCTAAAGATTAACTCTATTCTTGTTCTCTGTTCTGCTCCCAGGAATCAGGCATGCTCTGAGGTCTGGGAAAGAGAGTCCAAATGAATTCTCATGATGAAAGGGGGGAAAATCCAGAATTGTCAGCTACTGTCCAACTCATCCACTGCAGGCAGGTGGTGACTGAGCAGTGGGAACAAGGGCTGCAGGACAGGAAGAAAAAAATATAAGCTAGGAGAAAAGGAATAATTGCAACTCCCTTGAGACATTTATACGTGAATGTATAACTCTTGAGTGCTTAATCTACTCTTGGCAAGTGGTGACTGGTAACTAATTTTCTCTCTTACCTCTCCCACACCCTCCCAGAATCTTCAGAAAGGACATGTGACAGGAATAATAAATCTCATTATTTTAACAGGCTAAAATGGAAATTGTGGATTAGAGGTGCTATGGATGCAGACAGGAACTGACTTTTTCTGGGATGCCTAAAGTATATTTTCATTTGTACCATTTTTGAGATCTTTCTGAATTATTCAGGGCCCTCCACTTACCTCTTTGGCACAACACTTTTGAGTAAACCAGTGTTAAAGGCATCGGTGTTCAATTGAGCAACCCTTTTGCTCCTACTGCTTGAGGGTTTCTAGAGCCTTACACTGCTTGGGCTTTGGGGGAAGTCTGGATCTAAATTTAAACTGAATTATCTTTTTCTCTGAGTTGGAGCTCTGTGCTGCTGTTTTAAGGAGTGAGATGGAAGGTGAAGGGGAATCCAGGCTGACACTCGCAGTGGTGCTGCAAGACTGATCAGTTTGGATGCCTTTGGCTTTGGAGCAGGGAGAGGTGTGTGAGAACAGTAGCTGGTTGTGTTCTTTGTGCAGGAGGTGACTGGAAAACCAATGTCAGCTCTGAGGGTGTAGGAACTCTTGCTGCTCTGTGTCAGAGGAGGCTTCAGGGCTCTCACAGAGAGAGTGGAAGGCCATGGCCGGGCTCTGCTCACACAGGCTGAGGGGAAAGTGCATTGTATGTGACCCAGGTCAGAACAGGGGGAAAACCAAAAACAACTACAAGTAACTTATTCCAGGGGGTAGTCTGTGAGCAGAACAGGGACTTGGGACATGGGTCCTGCAAGTCTCTAGACCAGGGGCACAGCCCATTGCTTGCTGTGGGATTGGTGAATCCCAGAACTGTGGATGAGGACGGCAACCAAGATGGATAAAGCACTTCATGCATTAGCAAGTGTGTCAAAGCTTCTTCCAGGTCTCTCAGTAAAACCTGTCAAGCCTGGCACAGACTGTCAACTGAGCTAAGGGCTTGTTGCCTGAGGAGATTTCCGTCAGTAAAGCTGAGTGTGAATTTACAGTACCTGACTGCTTCATTCTCTGTTCTCTGTGTTACCTCTGTGCAGGATGTGTTACCTTGTGCATAAGGGTGCATTAACTCTGCAAGAAGTTGCTGTAGTGCAAAGAGGATGCACTGAATTTCGACCTCGTGCTAACTGTCTGGGGTAAAGCACAGTTTATGAAGCAGTTGTTTGGTTTTTCCTTGCATTCCATCTCTTAGCTTTACCACTTGGATTGGAGCGCCGGATATAAAAAAGAGGGAATCTGAACCACACCTTTTCCCTGGAAAATGTGTACTGTGCTTTTGTTACCTTACTGAATTGTTGCATTGGTCTCTATCTTGTAAAAGGAGTGAGAGGAGGATTTCTGTAAGTGCAGCCCATCTTCCTCTGACTTGGCAGAATCACAAACTGCTGCAGTTAGGAAGGGCATCTGGAAACCATCTACTCCAGCCCTCTGCTTAAACCAGGGCAAACTTAAAGTCGGTGTCTCAGAGTCATATGCAAGTGGGGTTTGGATCTCTCCAGCAGTGGAGACTCTACAGCCTGTCTGGGCAGCCTGTGCCAGTGTTCAACGCCCTCAAACAGTACAAGAGTTTTTTTCTCATTTTTAAACAGCATTTCCTGCACTTCAATTCGTGCCCATCGCCACTCACCAGAAACCACTGCAAGGTCTTGCCTTGTCTCATTTACTGCCTCTCGTGAGGTATTTATACACCTTAATAAGATTGTCCTGAGCCTTCTCTTCTCCAGGCTGAAGAGTCCCAGCTCTCTCAGCCTTTCCTTATAGGATGGATGCTCTAAACTGTTAACCATCTTTATGGCCCTTTTACCGGATCTGCTCAAATAAGTTCATATCTCTTCTGTACAACAGGGCCCCAGATTTTCAGGGATCCCTCAATTGAATCCAGCACTCCAGAAATGTCTTAACAATGCTGAATAGAATAGGGGAAGGATCATATTTCTCCACCTGCTGGAAGTGCTTTTTCTGATGCAATCCAAGGGGCTGATGGCCACTTTTGCCATAAGGGAGCATTGTTGGATCATGTTCAACTTAGTTTCCACTGGAACACTGAGATTTTCTCCTGCAGTGCTGCTTTCAAGCTGGTCAGCCCTGGATTGCCTGAACCCTGCTGATTCAGGTTGGCATTTTCAGCTTTTTCTCATGTTTAATGTGTCTGTGGCAGCTATTTCTTTGTGCAGACTATTCAGTCATTTTACACAATTACACTATTGAACTAATTAAACTAGCATCCTGAAATCATGTCCTGTGGAAAGCAGTTCACAAAACAAGGCTCAGTGAGGCTTGCACCAAAATGGAACATGTAACCCACCTAACATATTGGGGTTTATTTCCTCCCTTTTTCTCACGCTTAAATGTAAAATAAGCATTATACTGAAGGAACCAGGCAAAGGCTAATTTGCCTCATTTGAATGTGAAAAGGAGCCCACATCCTTCCTGTGCCCTGCAAAGAATGCAGAAAGACTCTGCAGAGAAAACAGATGTACTAATATGTATCACTTGTTGGGGGCAGGGGGAATCCGGGATGCTGCCATTAAAGCGGTGCTGAACTTGCAGGAAAACAAAAGCACCAGCACACAAAATACAGTTCTGGGAAGCTGACAAGGTTGAGACTCTTTTCTTCTGCTTTCATTTATGCTCTTGGCATCTGAAAAAAATATGTATGCAAAAAGAAACATGGAGCCTCGTTTTCCATGCTTCATTTTTGGGGAAGATAGTTAAGTGCCCAAATGCAAACAAAAAGCAGAGGCTTCAACCCAGCTGTAGGGAAATCTCCTGAATTTCAGAGACAATATTGCTTCTCCAGAAGAATACACTACTGACATCATAAACAAAACAAGCATAACTTGTAGAACTATCACTTGATTTTGTTTGTGTTTTAAATACCTCTCTAACACGTAAATATGAGTTTGTCCTGTTAGCTCGCAAAAAATGCAGGATACAGTGGTGAGTTTTAATGGTCTGATGGTGTTCAGGAGACAGAGAACAAATGAACTCAGATGTTATTTCTACAGCTATACAATCCAAGTCAGAGTTCTGTCCTTTCCTGACCCATCTGTTTATCCCTTTCCAAGAACTTTGGCATTGAGCAGTCAGCACTGACAGGTCAGCTTGTGAGTCTGCTGGTGTTCATAACTTCCCAAATTCAACAACTTGCCTGATGCAGATTTGGACCTGTAGCAATATAGAGTCTCTTGCCAGCTTTTAGCTTGCAGACAGGAGGCAGTAGCATATGGCACTTTATAATTTATTATATACATATATTGTCAGTCACCGTAATAAATAAGAGAATGCTTTAAAGTTTTGTCTTAAAAGGCTACCTCAGACTTCCTAAATTAAAGACTGGTTTTCCAAAAGCAGAGAAGTGAAGTGTAGCAGTTACTCAGATTTCTTTGTTCAGCAGTGGTAGCAGAGTAACATCCATGGGTAGATGCAGTGCTTCGTGAAGATGTTGTGTTCTTTTCCCTAAATGCAGCACAATGGACATTTTCTTACAGTCTGCCATACTGAAGTTCACTTCAAAACTGACATTTCCTGCTTTGCTGGAATCTTTGCCAATCTGCTGTTTGCGCCTTTGGAAAGTGTTCTATATTCATAGGAGTTTTAAGTTTGCAATAGCACAGCCATACAAATATCTGGCCATGGATAAGACAGGTTCAATAACCTTGAAAAGAGAATTTTTAGGCCCACTTACCTAAATCACTTAGATGAATGTGAATGGAGCACAACAGCTTGAGGTGTTTGAGATGCAGTTTAAGGGCTGGCTTGTTTTGTATGATGAGGGTAAATAAAATCTTGGCCTTGAACTGGTATCTGTGTATTGGAACAAACATCTCAATGCAGCAGAAGGAAGGAAACAGAAGAGAAATTAGATCACTTTCCTGCATTATTTCTTGTAAGTGGAGTCTTCTTACGTATGGAACACACATTTCCTGTTGTAAAAATATTGTAACAGCGTGCAGTAGCCAAACAACAAATAATCTGCTGTTGCTGAAAACTGGTGTCAGAGGAGCATGTTTAGAGGGAAGTATAGAAAAACTGCAGGTCATCACATCTCTGATACTCTGAAAAGACAGTGGATGTGAGCTACATAACTGCTGCTGTGATTGTCCTAACAACCACAGCTTTACAATGGGGAAGAAATAATGGACTGACTCTTCATACAAATGGCAATGTAAAGATATGAGTGCATTTGGTTCTTGCTTTTTGTTTTCTATCATTTGTGCATTTAGACAGAAACATGTGGGTATCTTAATCACCTCTTCTTCATGTGCCTTTATCCTGGAGTGCAGGCTTTCTTTATCTCTGTCCACAGTGATGTGGGTTTGTACTCATATTCCATGTGTTCTCTTACAGCACCATTAAGTCCCAACTGCATGAACTGCCCCAGCTGTGTTTTGTGATAGGAATCACAGAGATGGGAATCCAATTCAGTAAAAGAATCACCAATCACAGAATTGTTTGCACTGCAAGAACTTTTAAAGTTCATCTACTCCAACTCTCTTGCCCTGGACAGGGACACCTGCCACTAGACCAGGCCAAAGCCCCATCCAACCTGACATTAAACATTTCTAGCAACGGGACATTTGCAACTTCTCTAGGCAGTCTGTTCCAGTGTCTCACCACCCTCATTGTGAAACATTTCTTCCCATATCCAGTTTAAATCTAGCCTTCTTCAGCTGAAAACTGAATTTTTAAGAAAAGTCACTACAGGTCCCAGTAGAGTTTCTCTTCATGTTTTTTATAAGCCTCCTGTAAGGCTGTTCTAAGAGTCATGGAGTCCTCTCCATGTTGAACAACCCTAACTCTCTCAGCCTGTCTACATAGGAGAGGTGTTCCATCCCTCTGATCATCTTCATGGCCCTCCTTTGGACCTGTTCAGACAAAGTCCAAGGTCTGGTGCTGGGGATCCCAGAGCTGGATGCAGAACTCCTGGTGGGATCTCACAACAGAGTAAAGGGACAGAATCACCTCTCTTGACATGCTGGCCACACTGCTTTTGATGCAGCCCAGGATTCAGCTGGCTTCCTGGGCTGGAGTCACATGTTGCCAGCTCATATCCAATTTTTCATCTACCTGTACCCCCAAGCACTTCTCCACAGGGCTTCTTTCAGTTCCTTCATCCCCCAGTCTGTACAGATGCTGGTGATTGCTCTGACCCAAATGCAGCACCTTGCACTTGGCCTAGCTGAATTTCACAGGGTTTGCACAGTGCCACCTGTCAAGCCTGTCAAGATCCCTCTGGATGACATCCCTTCCCTCCAGCATGTCTATAGCACCACTCAGCTCCCTGTCATCCACAAGCTTGCTGAGGGTGCTCTTAATCTCACTGCCTATGCCGTTATTAAACATCTTGAATGAGGTAGGCTTAGATGAGATATAGGGAAGAAATTCTTTACTGTGAGGGTGGTGAGGAGCTGGAACAGGCTGCCCAGAGAAGTTGTAGATGCCTCATCCCTGGAAGTGTTCAAGGCGAGGATGGGTGGGGTTTTGAGTAACCTGGCCTAGTGAAAGTTGTCCCTGCCCATGGCAAGAGATTGGAACAAGGTGCTCTTTAAGGTCCATTCTAACCCAAACCACTCTATGATTTTATGAGTAAATCTTTTATAATTCCTGATTATTAGTGACCTTAAAATCCTTATTGTCTGAACAATCTTTAAATCCTTATTGTTACTCTTATGCAGGTCCTGACATAGTGTAAAAGATTCTGTGGCTTCTGATGCTCAGCCAAACTGTGGACCACAACTTGTGGCCACATTCTGGGGGCAGGTCACATAAAGGCCTGCTTGACAAAGGACAAATACCTGCTTTTACTTTGTGTATGAGTAGTTTAATGTTCCACATCAGTAGCTTCAGCAGCTGTTACACATGATCTTTCTTCTCTCAGACCACTCTTCCTATGGACATTAAGAATGGTAATCTTTATTTGTCTGTCGATGGTGGTCAGATAACAGATGCAGGCTTTTATTGTGGTAGAGTGACCCACACAAGTAGCTGAAGAAGAGCAAAGTGAGAATCCTCACAAGATTTTTCTTCCTGGAAATACTCCAGGCACACAGAAAGGGGAAGCATTAAGTATCTCATCTGGTTTTTGCGTTTTACCATTGCAGACAATCTTTCTGTAAGGACTGATGAGGGAGGAGCTGGAGGACTGGGAGAAAAGAAAAACTGTAAATAGCAGAGCTGGAAGCCTTTCTTAGGAGAGGAAGTAAAAGAGAGAGGAGGAAATGAGCATGGGATCTGCTTTTTTGTTCTTTATTGTATAAAGTTGAGGGACCAGCCATGTTCAACCCTGGTATTTTCCCTGGTGAGTTCTGAAAAACTGTGTCATTGATGTGTGGGTCTTCCTCTTTTTTTCAGAAGTAATTTCAGGAGCAGCGTCCTCAGGTAGAGAAGATCTTTAGCTTATTATTTTATTCTCAAGATAGACATCATGGCATCCTTGATCTTGTTTCCTACCATAATTCATCTTTCCCACGAAAAAAAATTATTCCCACCTTCTCTTCTTGCTGTTCCTGTGCAGAAAAAGTCAGTGTTGCCTCAATGTTCTCTGACTTCAAACCATGCGGCCTCAGACCATGCTAGAGCTTAGATATTTAGGTGAGTAGTGAGGCAGGAAGGTATAGTCCTGACAATTATATTGAAAGCAGGTCCATGCAGCCCCCTAAATTTTAGACGCATGTGAGAAAGGGAAGAAGAGTGGTTTACATTATGTTGAGGGAACTATACTAGGAAAGCTTTTGAATGTACTGTGGCCATAAAGGATTGCATTAGGCTGTTCCTGGGATTTAAAATTAATATAATCTATAGGACAGATGTTTTGTGCATGTTATGTGCAAGGAGCCAATTATATACACAAGCCATGTAAATTTAAGCTACAAATGAAATGCCGTGTATACATACGAATGCTACTTTAGAAACATTTGTCTTGGTTCTCCCTTTCTTAGACAGTGTGTATGAGTACTGCTGCTGGGATGTGGGCATGTGTTTGGCTAGGACTTGGGTTGTGCTTTGTTTCCTCTCATTGTTTTCTTCAGTGAGGAAAGGAGATTGGATAAAACTCTTTTCTGGTCTCTGTTGACATCAGCACATTCGATCTGCCTGCGTCCAAAAGAATTATGTCAAAGCAATTGCCTGCATTTGTTTCTTAGCTTGTTCTCCAGCAGCACTGTCGCTTGAGGGTCAGACTGGAATACATTAAACTGGAATTGGGGCAGAAACTGCAGCCAGCCTCAGGTCAATGATGCCTCTTGAGATTTGTGAAAGTGACACTTCTGGGGTTCATTGCATTAAATTCCATAGCATTTCTGTGTCTAGTCTGGGTGAATTGCAAAGGCAGATGGGATGGTTAGTTTCTCATTCACCCATTTAATTCTGTGTCTGTGTGTCTAGAAGAGAAGGAAAAGCCTTGCATCTGATTTATTTTGCAGTATTTTAAAGAAAGATTTTTTACATCCATGTATTAAAGCTCTTTGCTTCAATGTAGCTTTTTATGATTTCTAGTTAGGAAGATTATCACAGTTACCTCGTCTGTAAAATTCTATTTCTGGAGTCTGGCCTGTGTGATCCTTGGTACTTCTTTTGACACAAGCCTTTACAAGGTTTAAAAACACAGTTGCATATATGCTCAACAGAACATCCTCATGCTGTAGGATGTAGCTGGGGTTGTGCCAGAGGGAGAGGGGGAAAATGCATCCAGGAGGACAGAAAGTATAAATATGCAAAAATGCACAATTCAGACTAAACTTCTTCAGGCTCTGATTCATCTTTTATTAGTAGCTCTGAAACCTTGTCCTCAATCAGCCTTCCCTACACTTCTGCTCTGTTAGTGACTAAAGAGTTGCCAATCAGTTTTGAGCCTTGAGAACTGTTGATAGGAGTGCCGGGTGTAGCAGAGCTGAAGTGATGGGGTGTGTGTGAATGCATGTACGCGTACACGTACTTGCACACCGCACTTGGACAGGCCTTTTTCCTCCCTGAAGTTTTTACAAACTTTCTTGCTGTGATTCACTCTGCAGCAGCTTTGTACTACGTGTTTACTGAAGACAGGATGTTTCTTTTGAGTTTGTAACATACGACCAAGATTTTACTATGCTGTGCATGCTGTGCTTCAGCAGGCATCACTTACTGAGCATAAACCAAAAGTCTGAAAAACACATTTTTTTCACCTGTTGAACATAAAAATAACTGTAGAACCATAATAAATTTAATTAGATGTTTGTATGAAATAACGCCTTCTAAATCTCTGGAGTGGCATATGTGAGCTAGTCCTGAGCTCAAGTAATTGAGATTATTTTATCTGTTTTATTTGCATAATTTACACTGCAGCATTCAGTCATAAATGGGTTCATTCCAGAAGCTTAAGATGAGATGATGCCAGCAACTGGCACAAATCAAACACTTGCAGCCTTCCCACTCCTGCACATTGATAGGATTAATACTTTCTGGCCAAAGGCCCAGGTTAAGACAGACAAAAAAGCTTGTGCTGCCTCCTTAAAAAACACCAAATTTAAATATTGGCAGGCTGTAAGATGAAGAAAATTCGGTCACCAGTGCCCCACAGCTGAATACATGGTCCTCAGGAACCCAAATTTTCAACCCCAGCCTTGGGACAGATAGCCAAAAGCTTTCTTGGCAGCACCCAGTTCCCTCAGCATGCAGAAGGGGACGGAGAAGACATGTAGATATCCTGAGTGACCTGGGAGGTTCCTGCAGGAGTGGTGCTCATATCCATTCATTCTGCTTAAAGGATCTAGCTTGTTTTCCTGAAGAAGGTAGCCAGTCCACTGGTTCATCCTAAAAGGGTGAATTTGGGAGAGGAAATATCTTTGAGGTATAGGAGGACTCTTTTCCACAGCATAATTCTCTGAGCTCACCTCCTGTGGCCAGGAGGTGCTGGGATGAGATCCCAGCCAGATCCCTGGGACAGGGTCCCAGTGCACACTCCTTGCTGAAACAAGGAGCCGCCGGTGCTTTCTCAGCGGCAGAGCTGTAACAACACCCATCAGTTTCCTAAAAGTGGTTTCCTTGGCATCTCGGTGTGAGCAGCTTTGTACAGTGAGGTTTTGTGTGCAGCCAGGTGCTGGGAATTGAGAGATGCTTCCTGCAGATCCTGCAGCAGATGGACAGTTGGGTGTCATCTGTACTTAGATGGCACCTCATCCCCAAAAGCCGGGGGTTTCCCCGGAGATGTTTTGAAAGCTGTGAGCAGGAGGGCTGCCAGGACTAATACCCTGCAAAGACAAGGGGAGTTTCTTGTTGGCAACACAATGCACAGTGTGGAATGCAGTGGCCACTCAGCTCACCTGCAGGAGCTCCTGCTTTGTAACAATTAACCCAAGCCGTGTGGGCATGCATCTTTTTTGAATTGAGCATGGTTACTTTCACATCTTTGCAGGGGTGGGCGGTACCTCATAACCTGATGCAAAGGGTTAATTACTGGTTAATTGCCTATAACACATCGTTGCTGAACAATCAGGACAAACGTGCCTGTCTACAGTCTGGATGGAATAATTTTCCATCCTGATGCAATTTCTAACTTTGATAGATCAGAGCCTGCTGTTACCAAATTTATTCAGTGTAAGAATGTTGCTGTACCATGAATAAAATAACAAAATTTCCTCTAAGATTTTTGTTTATAACAAAGTCTTCTGTAGCCCAGTGTTTTCATTTATTTAATTTTTCTTCCCTGAGCACTCTTCCAGATTTTCCAACAGTTTTTTTTGTAAAATGGAGCAGCAGAACCTGATACGTTGTTCATGGATCAGAGAAACGAGAACCAAATACAGCATCACTGTAACTTACCTACTCATCTTTTGATTTTCATTTGTTTGTACAGCTGAGGCTCGCGTTAGCCCTTTTGGCCACAGCCTTGCGTGGGGAGTTCATGTCAAGCTGAACTTGCTTCCCAGGACCCCGGGTCTCATATTCAGTCTCTGCTTTGGAGGATAGAGTCCTCTCTCTCCCTCTCATCCTGTAAGTATGGCCTATCCTCTTCATTCTAATAAGGTGATTTACTCTTCTGTGATTTAGTGATTTAGTGATTGGCCATATCAACACCTAAACTGGTTTCTCCCATATTTCTACAGACCCCCATTGCTCTGCGTCAGACTTGGTCTTTTGTGGTTTGTTTTCTTGTCTTGTGTCTAGCCCATTCCCAGTCTTGTGTCTAGCCACAAGGACTTAACTTTAATCCAGGTCACTGTTAAGGCTATTAAATAGCAAAGGGATGATCACCAATACCTATGGAACCCAACAGGAACCCATTTATTTGCTAATATATAGTTTCCCATTTACAGTTACACTTTGGTTTCCTTAATTTATTAGCTTTTTAATACTTGTAATATGATTGTGGATTCAAAAGTGACTTCAGTATAAAATAGGTTTAAGGTTTTAGCCTGATCTTGTATGGTGCTCTCCAGAAATGAAGTCCTGCTCTCCATGTACAGATGAAGATATCCTATATAGGCTTCAAAGCATTCTTAACGATACTCTACAGAACAAGTCAAATTACTTAGATTTGTAATACAGTTAACAATGCTGCCTTCATCAAGCGAACTTTTAATTTTTGCAAGAAATTGCATCAAATTAGTTTGACAGGATCTATTTTCCTTAAAGCCAAGTTAATTGACTTTAATTACAGAGCTTTGAAAAAAGTTATTAATTGAGGCCGATGTTGGTTGTTCTCTCCTCTGCAAAATTCTGGAAACTCATCCAACTGGCCTGTAATTACTCTTTACTCTTCTGAAATAGTAGCCCAGTATGAGCCTTCTTCCTGTCCTTAGTCCTTCCCCAGGGGCCAAGAGCTGCTTTAGATGCAGTAGCAGCTCCAAGGCTACCTCTGTAAGCCTTCTGAGACAACTTTATTTCTAGCAACTAATCTGAATCACCCATAATGGTTTATCTGCTGCTTAACATCCCCTCTCCAGGGGCTGCTGTGGTGGGAAGCTATTTCATTATCATCATCATAAACAGATCATCCAGCCTTTTACCTGTGTGCTAGCTGGAAACATTTAACAGAATAACTTCTGCTGCTGTCATATTGTTATGAACGACTCTACAATTTTTATTGTTCAGGATTCATCTTTCATAATCTCCTTAGAAAAATTAAAAATGTTTTCCTGATTTTATTTTTTTTCTAGTATCTTTTTGATTCCTTTATATAATCTTTATTTTAGCTTTTTTTGCTTCTTATTATCTCTTCCTCTTTCCCCTTTCATGTACCAGTTTTCTATATAACATTTTATATGTTTTTTCACTTCTCTGGTAAGCCCAGCTGTTGGGTTTTTTTCGTTGTGTGTTATTTTTATCTAGCCCATTTCCATGGTTGTAACATTGTAGGCATCTAAGAAATGTCTTAAACCATTTGCAGATGTCAGCAACTTTCTGTACGTTCTGCCTTCAGCCTGATTTGTCTCCCATTCACTCTAGTTTTGTGAAACTGCTTCTCAGAAAGCATGCCCTAGGATTTTAATTTATGTATCTTTAAAGAGAGTACCCTCACATGTAGCATAAAATTCTGGTCTGGGTTTGATTGCAGACAGTGTTAGCTATTTGCACAGGAAATGTTGGTCCTTCTCAGTCTAAACAACCAGTAACCTTCTGGTTTGTGATCGTTTCCTCTCTATTGAGACAAAGTCTTGAGCAGGGATGCTCTGGCTCCTGTGCTAAACCACGAATGACTCACAGGCAGTCCAGGTGTAGCTACAGTACACAACCAGCAGTGAGCTGTGCTTGTGCCAGCACTGCAGCTCCCGCCCATTGCAGCCCCTGGCTGGGCCAGGAAGCGAGTGGGGTGAGTGCTTGTGTGACCTCCAGTGGGTTTAGCTTGTGTGTGGTGGAGTTCAGCTCTTCACTTTCTGGTGATCATGCTGTGAACTGCTCCTACCCACTTTGGTACTGTGAGGCCAATGTTGTAGATGACTTATATAGCTAATTGGCAAGAGCTTAATTTCACTAGTCTGGAAAGGCCAATCTATTTTTGAAATTAGGGGTTAGTAATTTGTCATTTGTAGCCCTTTGGAAAGTACAGGCCTGTGTTAGTGCTAGTGACATGAGGCCTCCAGAGTAGCACAAAAGGGAATTTTGTACTTGTATGTAAGTGTTGAAGAAGCTCATCATCCCCGTAACTCTTCAAGTTTATTTATTTCCAAGTTGTCAGTCACTCAGATGTCATTTGTGACACATACAGCCTGGCACCACCCTCTTCCATTTGGATTTTTTAAATTGGCTACAGCTGTTTCTGTTAATAATATAATAGTCTAAATATAGCTATTATTTTTCAAGAGTTCTATTTTGCATTGCTGCTTTATAGGCAGAGGGTTTATCCATTTTTTTACAGAATCCTGTAATTAGCATATAAGCAACTGAAAAAGGTCATCTTCTCACAGCCTTTGCTTTGGTTGATGGTTTCCTTGATATCGTGGTTTGAGCTGAACGTGCTTGTTGTTGCTTATTTGACCTGACTCCCTCTCCCAGCCAGCCTGGCTTAGAGTGTCAATTTGTTCCCTGTCAAGAGGTCCTTTTCTCTTTACAACACAATCCACAAATCTGACATGTCAGGACGGCAAGGTTGTTAATTTCAGTGGCCTTCAGTTTTTTGTCTCTCTGTGCTATGAAACAGGGAGGAACTCCAAAGAAGGTCTCGAGATCTGAATTCTCAAGAACTGTGTATTTCATGAGGTGTATCACAGAACAGTCATTTTCAGTGAAACCCTTTGTCTGCTCCAGATTACCATCCAATTTTGCCTTTTTGTTTTAAATACATAAAAATAGAGAAACTTCTGTGGATTTTTCCTCACCCACTGAGGCTGCAGAATATACCTTTGGTCAGCTGGGTTCAGCTTTCCTAGTTCTGTCCCTTTGCAAGCCTCCCCCTGCCTACTTGCTACGGTGGTGGAGTGAGAAATGAAGAAGGTCTTTGATGCTTTGCAAGCACTGCTCAGCAATAACTTAAACATGGGTGAGTTATCAACATTGTTTTAGTCACAAAGCTAAAGCACACACAGCAGGGTTTGGGACACTCTGGAGAAACGGAACC
Organism: Anthoscopus minutus; assembly: GCA_013399455.1. Lineage (NCBI taxonomy): Eukaryota > Metazoa > Chordata > Aves > Passeriformes > Paridae > Anthoscopus > Anthoscopus minutus. Next base: position 96,829 of record VWYI01032802.1, on the reverse strand, counting down.
CTCTCCAGACACAGTAAACTTGCCTAAGGTGTCATCTGGCAGTAAGCCACTGTCATGCACTGAAATCACAGTGGCAACAGCTGTGTTTGAGGGAACAAGTCTCATTAGAGGACTTTTCTGTGGGTGTGCGAGCATAGGCAGAGTTTCTGTGTGTTCCAGTTACTGGAGTAGTCAGTACCTTCAGCACTCACTGCCTGTATCATAATGGGGTTGCCACCCAGTTTGGGGACCCTGCCTGTCAGCATCTTTGCTGTTGTAGATGAAGCCAGCTACAATGATGGTGAAAAAGCAGGGGGATTCTTTGTGGGCTGGCCACAGGCAAATATTTGCTCGTGTTTAGGAAGAAGAGTACTTTTTCCCCCAGTGTAACTGGACAAATAAGGGATATTTAAATAGCTCTATTAAAATGTGACCAGTAGCAAACTAGAAGAAATGAGAGCCCCTTCTGGAGAGAATGGTGTCTGGAATGTTTCAAAGTTTCTGATCTGAGACTCAGCTTGCTCTCTCTTTCTTGCTGTCATAACCTCCAAGTTCTTCAGTCGCGAAACAGAAATCAGACAAGGCAGAGAAGGAGTTAGTTTAATTGCTGCATGGGCAAAGAGGGATAGGGAGGAGAGTAAGGGACTTTATTGAGAGAAAATCCTTTTTTATGCCTCTTTCATAGTCCACAGTGGCAAACAGGCAGAACTTCTTTAATGCGTCCTTCCCCTTTCCCCCCTTCCTTCCCTGCCCATTCTGATTCACATTTGGCACTGTGCTCTCTGCCGCTCCCATACTGTGGGTCAGATGAACACCCATTAATCCTGGGTGGAATCTAAAAATAAGAATTGAAGGGAAAAAATCAGAACAGTGTGAATCTACCTGCAATCATCTCTCTGTTCTCCTAATGGGAGAAAAGAAAGGAAATCAGTGGAAACACTGTTTTACTTCTTCTCTTCCCAAGACAAAATTATTCTGCCATTTGCAGCAGTTGTTCTCTTGCTATAGGTTTTCTAATTTACACACTTAAAAGGCCCTTTAAAATTTAGGTGCATTAGCTCAAAGTGCTTATGCAAACGATCCATCCGTTTCTCTCTGCTCATGAATAGAGCTACCACAAGCAGCCTGATGAAGGAGGAATGTAGCTCGAAATCACACTGTTGAATTTACATAGTGTTCTCTTGAACCAGGGATAGATATGTCCTTTGTGGGGGTTAACTATAGAGTAAGAAGCATGTTTACTGTATGTAGCTGCTGCCGTTAGTTCTTAATTTCAAAGGTTCTTTTAACCTTTTTTAAGGTTTTAAGGAAAAAAAAATCCTATGTGCAGTTTTGAGTCTGACTTGCTCTTCAGTTCCTGAGCATAAAACCTGCGGGCCTTCCTTCTGAAGTTAGTTAAACATAAGACTCTTTTAGATTACAAGTGAAATTTGGAGGTTGATGGGAAAAGAAAAAAAGCCAGAGAAGAACCTTTTCTAGGGCATCTTTTTTTCAAAGTAATAAAAGCCCTGAGACAGTACGAGGCATAACTCAGTTGCTGTAACTTTAAGAGATTGCAGCATGAGCCTTTAATTGCTTCTTGTGTTTTGTTCTTGTTTGGTTTTGCTGAAAGGGATGTATCACAGGGAGTGGAAGAGAATTGGATGCTTTTTGAAAAAGATGAGGCCCCGACAATCACAGACTTGGCTGGCAGAGAAGCTGCACAAAACCAAAAGGGTGGAGACATGTCCTTTCATGGGCAGTTTGGAGGGTTTATCTTCTCTTCTTGCACTGGGGAGCTTTTGATTACACCTGCTCAAACAGCATTGTGGTAATGCAGCTTCCTGTGGCCTTGCCAGGTGACGTCCCCACCAGACAGCTACCAGCTACTCCCACCACCACAACTGCCCCTCAAAGAACACATGGACGTGGTTATTGTTCCCCCTGCCCAGCTGGAGCACTAACTTCCTTCTTCCTCTCTAACTTGTAATAAGTAGATCATACAGCTATATGGATAGTAAACAGATTGTCTGGGTTGTAGTAAAACTCTTGCCAGAGAGGGACGAAGACATTCATCACTCTTCCTTCCTGGCCCTGAGTGGCCATTTACCCTGCCCTGTGGACAGCTGTGCTCAGAGCCTCTGGCAGAAGCCAAGGCTCTGGTTGTAGTTCAGTGTAATTCTTCAACGTGCACCTTCTCTTTCCTGGTCCTGACCCCCGAGGCTGGCTGAAATTAAACGAGCAAGGTGAAGCCCAAACCTTCATTTTTCATAATTGTCTTTTCGTTCTGGTCCTAAAGGGGAAAAGAAAGAAGGCAAGCACAGGGCCACGCTTTGCAGGCATGTGTTAAACTTTGTCTGTAGTGTCAGGAAGCTATTGTTTCCAGGGCTGTGTCCCCAGTCACTCAGTAACAAGGAGGAACAGCCAGGCAGAATATGGCAGCTCAAAGCCCTTGCCAGGGTCTGCTCTTCTCACAGAAGCTGGAGCTGCTCCCTTTCCTGAGCCCCTTCTGCCACCATTGTAGAGGACTTCCAAGACAACTGTAAGCTGACAAGAAACAATAGTAAGAACACTCCAGCGCTGTAAAAGGGCATTTGCTTTGAACCAGGGCAGTATGGCAGCAGGAGCTCAGCTAAAACTGCTCTTCCAGCCATGGATGTTCATGGACACTGGGCAGCAGCCTGGCTTTTAACTACTGCAGATGAACAATTGAACTGCTGGGTTTTTGTCTGCTCAGCCCACTAAAGCAGAACCTGGGAGTGAAACACTAAAGGTCTCCCTTAAAAATCAAATTATGCAGCTCAAGAATTTTTGAGTGTTGGTTTGAAACATACTTGAAGTTTTGCCTTGGTGTTTCTGGCATTTTGTCCAGGAATATGACTTTGTGTATGTGAGATTTTCTGCATATCTTTAACAGTCAGAGGACATCCAGTGGTATCACTGTGTCTTCTCTGATCTGCATTTCTTAGTGCAGCATGACAAGTGTGGTGCACATGTAGATCTGCAAGAATTCTGCACAAATCTCCAGCTTTGTTCAAGGCTGAACCACATCCATCACAGTACAGTAAAATTACATTCTTTCTACACCGGATCTTAGTATAAAAATTATATGTATATACCATCGCCTGCAACGTAGAAGCCTGGGAAATAATGAATAACATCCAGGAGTTGGAATTTTAAAAAATTTTGTTGTATCTCTCTGACCTAAAAATTGTGGAATCACTGGCTAAGCTGGAATGTAGGTAGTCCTCTAAAATGTCCCAGAGTTAATAGATAAAAACAAAAATAATGCAGTAAGTGCCACTGTTTTATTCCATCTGCTTTGTTTGAATTGGCTTGGAACTGACACAGTATTAATTCTGGAAATCAAAAATGCTCCCATCAGCACAGATGTGAGTCAAAGAGAGGTCAGCAAGCAGACAGCATGAGAATTACTGACCTACATAAGACTGGTTTTAAGTGCCTATTTGTTGCCCAACTTGGAATGCCTTCCTAGAGACTTTTAACGGTCAAAGTGGGTGAGTGAGATTTTTCTGAAAATTGGGAAATTTAATGTGTCTCAGAGTTGTGTTTCAAAACATGTAATCCATCAGTTTCTCTCTAGGGAGCTACTAATAGGGCATGGAAAGTAAGACATTTCAACTTCGGAGTAGGTTTCTGTGTTGATTATTCCTGCTATATAGCCTGCAGGAGGCATTCCACAGTCATTTTTAAAGTCTCTTTTAAAAATTCCTGGAGTTCTTATTCTTGGAAAGCCTTTTCTGTCCTCCTTGAATCTTCATGGTAACTCTGAATGTGGCATTTTGAATATTAAGTCCTACGGTAGCTCATGAAATTTGGTTTATTTGATGTCACAGACTGATAGTTCTGTGGTGCTTTCAGCAAAACATAAAGCGCCAAGAAGATGGCCCTTAGAGATTTCATTTTTCACAGCCATGCTGGATGCAATCCTTAGTTTGATTCATGCCTGTACACCACAGAGACTGAATAAAAGCCAAGGATTTTGTACTTCTGATTTCCTTTTAACATAACTATTTCTTAACTCAGCCTCCCTGCTGATGCTTTCCAGAGAAGATTTGTAAGACTTGGTCAGAAAAAGGCAGTTGCCAGTTACCAATCATGCAGCCTATCCCTTTCATGTTTTTAACTACTGAGAGAAGTTATCTTAAAAATATGCCATCAGATTTCATTCCAGAGAAATCCAGGAGGAAAGAGAATGCACCCTTCTGGGTCTGAACCTGCTCTCTATCTCCTCAGCAGGCTGGAGCCCTCTCTTGTGCCAGTTCCCTTTTGTGTGCAAGAGGTTGGAGGACAGAGACCACAGCATGGATCGAAGGGTGCAGGGTAGACAGGTTTTTCCCAGTACCTTTCTCTCAAACACTCTTAGGACCTATTTTCTCTTACAACTCTAAAAAAAGAAGGTTCTGGAGATGCATCATAATTCAGACTTTCAGCTGTGAGTTGCAAAAGCTTAGGAGAAAACTTCTGATGCTTGGAAGGAGTGAGTTTACACCATTCTTCCCCCCATCCATCTGCTTACTACTGCAGAAGCAAAGGTTAATCAGTACTTTTTCCTTTTCAGATATCACATGTTGGAGCTTTTACTTTTAAAATAGAAGTATAAAAAAGGGAATTTTCCTGCTACTCTTCGACTTTTCCTAGGCTTTGATTAGCTAGCAGAGGACAGCTTTTGTTCTTGTTAGTGGAGTGGATGTCTGGCTTTGTTGGATGTTTCGGTTTTGGCTTTCATTTTGTATCAAGAATAAAAAGAAAAACCGAAGAAGGATGATTTACAGTAGTAATAATAGTGTTAATGCACCTCCTTAGCCTTCATCTGCATCCTACTTGAAAGTGATTAAGATGCTATGACTATATAAATGACTAATAATGATATAATGAATTTTATATCCTTGTCGACTAATGTTTCCACAATGTGGGTGGAAACTCTCCTCTGGTTAGACATGTTAGATTGCTTGCAATGTAAATGTTGGAGTCCAAAAAATGTAATAAGGACAAGAAGTGAGACAAATAATATAATGTTAGTTTTCATTTGTCTCTAAGGAAGTCTCAAATCCCATGAAAGTGGGGGGTTTTATGTTTTCATGAAAACACATTTTACATTGCCCATAAAAACACAACTTCAAAATAAACCAATTCAACTTGCTTGCATTAGAAAAGTTCATTTTAATTAAGCCAGTTACATACCTTCTAACATTACCAGTGTTAGACTGTGAGAATGCTGTGTGACCCATAACTCACACATCTGAGAAATGCTGCCTTTCCTAGTAGAAATGGATTAAAAACTTGTTCCCTTACTGTAAGATGCACAGCATGTTGGATGAGCAATATTGTGTGCTCATCTCTAGAGAGTTCAGTGTAAAACCACTCCAGTTTTTGTTTGGTGATCTCAGAGCTGGCTGAATAATTCCAGCCTTCCACAGCTCCAATTGCTGACACGCAGGGAGATGAAACTTTTGTATATTAAAATCCTGCTCTGTGATACTGAAGAAGATTAGTTTTTGGATTCCATTCATTGACACAAAGGCCAGTGCTGAATGGAGGTGATATTTATTGTCTATGAAACCCCTGAGTAAGCTGAAATCACTTTAGGCATGTACATACATACATGTATTCTCTCACATTTAGCCAACTCCCCACGATGCTGTTTCTTTGAGCCAAGAACAGACAACTTTCAGGGACTTGGCTTGAAAAGATGTGTGCATGTAACACCCTCTGTCACATTTTACAAGAGGCTGCAATCAAGCAGTCTTTATACTTGGATTGTCTAGACACTGTGACAGTGGGAGGGGGCAAGTGAAAGAAAAAGCCCATTTTGTCAGTCGTTCACTTTGCATCAAATGCTTCTTCCCTGTGTGCTGCTGTTGCCAGCAAAAAGATAAAGCAAGCAAAAACCAAACAAAAATCAAGACATATTTGACTGGTTCTCTATACATGTAATTCATAGTAATAAAAACTCAAACCATTTTTTTTAAACTACCAGAACATATCTATACCATATACAGGTAAAAACCTGTCTACCCTTGTCTATTCATTTTTTTCAGAATAAATGCTTTTAGCAATTTTTCTTTCTGCAGCTGATTTGTCATTTCAACTTTTTCCTTATCAATGTCTAAATGAAATATGTAGGGTTGTCTTGTCAGCAGTTGTAAATTTAAACGTGAAACATTCCCAGATTTCAGTGGAGATCTTTTTTTCCCTGCTCAGCTGAATGTTTGTGAATGAGCAACAAGAAAACCACTTTCCCTCCCACTGGTCTCCCAGATTTCATGTTTTCTTTTTTTTTTTCTTTAATTTTCTACTCTACTTTTTTCATGAACGCACATGGGAAAAAAATAAGAGAAACAGAACTGGGAGGGGAAAGGGTGGAGGTGATAGAATTTCACAGAGATGTAAGTCTGCAAGCCAACAAAGAGGCTGTGAAATTATTCTTCAAACAGTAAATCCTACATATCACTTAGTTGCTTTGAGGTGAATAAGCTCATGTTGCAGCTTTTAAGCAGGCTGATTTAATGGCTCAGGTGGTCAGCACCTCTCTTCCCTTCCTGTTGAGCTGGGTTTTCTCTTGTGATATCTCCCGTGCAGTGTTTGCTTGCTCCTGTATTTTGCTTTCTGCACATCACAGCCACGCTTTCACAGAGGTGTAGCAGGGTCCAAGCAGTGAGTCCCAGACTCATCCCTCCTGCCCAAAGCCTTCTGAGCTCTGCCCATGCTGAGAGCAGGGAGATGAGCCATCACCCTACGGGGCTCTTGCTTTCCACGTGGTCCTGCTTCACTCACTGGCAGTGCTCATAGGACTCCTTGGTTCTGAGAGCCAGGAAAGCCTCAGTTCTGAGTGACATCTCCAAACAAAGGGTCTCCAGAGCCAGAGCATCCTGCTGTTGAAATGGTAAAAGCAATAGTCATGATTCCACAGGCAGTTTTGCACAGCTGATACGAAGCTGGCCAGGGCGCCTCTGTACCGCTCATGGTCCCTGTGAGCTCACCTGGGGTCACTGCTGATCCTGGGGAGCATCTCTGCCTCTCCAGCTCCAGCCCAGCTTCCAAGGTGAGCAGAGGCGGGAGGTCAGTGTGGCCACTGCACCAGTAACAGCAGCAGTGTGTTTTGCAGCCTCCAGGCTACAAACTCTTTTCCTTCAACCAGCTGTTGCTTTAGTTTCTTGAGGGATCCCAGCTCATGCCACCCATGCAGCAAGTGAAGAGTCAGGATTCCATTTTTCTGTTCTCCTGAAAAGACTTAAACATTTTGGTGAGGGAACCCTGCTGAGTGGATGTGGTGTCTTGAAGGGAATAAAGAAATGCAAAAAAGGCAGTTTTAAGTCAGGCTAAGAGCAAGAGAGGGTAGACCCATGCTAACTGCAGGCAATACAACTCCAGGAAATAAATGTAAATAAAATTACAGAATACCACAGTCATTTAGGATGGAAAAGACCTCTGAGATCACAGCAACCAGCCTTTGACTGATCGCCATCTTGTCAACTAGACCATGGCAAGAGGAGGAACAGGTGAGCTGGAAGGTCTTACTTTAGTGCTCATAGTGTCAATCATACATCTACAGCAGAGGCCTGCCTGACTGTCTCAGCATGTTGCTTTTAGGAAGAGTTATTTCATGAAATAGGATCATGTCCAGTCCTAAACCAAATCTGGCTGGGTAGTGTGCCTTGTGATTGCACTCAAGATGATCTGTTCCATAACCTTCCTGGGCACCAAGGTCAGACTGACAGGCCTAGGTATTTTCCTAGATCCTCCTCCTGGTCCTTCTTGTGGATGAGTGTCACATCGGGAAACAAAATGGTGCTTGTTTTTCTGAACAGACTTGAAAAATAACTGGAAGTACCTGCAAACTGTAGAAAATACCCTTCTACAGAAGTGTTTTTCTTTTTAATTAGGCAGGTTAGATGTGGGAAGCAGGTATCCAGACTGTAGACTGTCACAGAAAAACAGGGAGCTGCTGCATAATTTTTCAGCTATTAGCACTGGTGAAACATTTTTTTTCCTGAATCCCATGAGTTTGTCAAAACCAATTTCCTGTGTTGATGTTTGGGTAAGACATAGAAAACAGCTAGCCTGGCAGCTACAGAAAAATTAGAAAATTTAAAAAAACATAGATTTTTTTTATTTACCCAGAGTGACAGATATTGTCTGAAATGTGAAAAGAAATGTGGGGCAAAAAAAAAAGTACTTAACTCTATTTTTTCTGTTCTCTGCACCTTCTCCCCGTCTGTTTATATATTCTGAAAAAAGTATGTCTAGTAAGCAGTTTTTTAAGATTTTTTTTTTTCTGCCACTTCTCTTCCAACCCCACTGTTCAGAGTATGTTGTTTGTGTGCCAGGTTGCACCTAAGAGTCACTTTACTGGTTCAGATCAAAGATGCATCCAGACAAGTATCTGATTCCCTAGGTTCATCACACCCAACTCCAGAAACTCAGGTTTTGTGTCTAGATTCAACTTGGGCCAATAGGAAAGAGTTCAGTAACACCACCACATGGGTTAGAGAAAGTTAGAGCTAGCAGGTGAAAGGCAACACCAGGTAACAGGACTTGCAGGACTGCTTCTGAGATGTGGCAAATCACCCTCTGTCTCCCTCCATGCAGAGAGAGGAAGGCACCCAAAACAATGGGAGAGATTAACTCAGGCCCTGGTAGTGCCCCATGAGGGTGCTGAACAAGAGGTTACAAGAATTAAAAAATTTGGAGCTACCTTTTTGAAACTGTAATTTTCAAAATCCTCTCCATTTCACCCTGTGCAGAATCTGTACTTCGAGTTGCTCTGCATTTGACGTGTTAATTCCTCTGGGACTTTCTCTGGTTTCTTAAAGTGTGTACCTTTGCCAGCCCCACCTTCTGTCACCAGTGGTTTTAGCCTTCAATTTGGTACTGCATGAAAAGGAGCTTCCTTTTTTTTTCAGCTGTGCCCTCTGATAGCTCACTCCTGTTTTCCTGCTGTAATAATTCTTGGCTCACTGGCTGCTTTTCTGCCTGGCATGCAGAGCTCCAGCAGAGGAGGAAGAGTTTTGTCTTTAGGTGAAGTCCACTCCTGTGTAGTTGGCAAGGTAAAATATGAACCATAAGCTAAGTGCCTCATTCTGTGTTCTGAGGGCAGTCTTGAACAACTCCAGCTGCACTTTTTTTGGCTGAGTCCTTTGCCTGCCAGTTGCATCCTCCTGGAAAAGGGTGAGCAAGATGGGTTTCATTCTCTGTCTACTCTGCAAAATATTGCCTGTCAGGGCTGGACAAAGATCTGCCACTACCCTAAGAGCAGGCAGGACCTCCTTCCTCAGACCTCAGTGGAAAATTCCTGAGGGGAAGATTTTGTGTGAGCTTTTTTCCAACATGTTGCTGTTTATATTCAAACCACTGCAGGTTTTTGGTTTGGATTTTTATTTTTTGAAAGTACTTAACTCTTGAGCAGTGAGCTTAATTTGAGCCTCATCACACGTGTGTATAGAGAAGATCTGGCAAGCATCAACATATGAGCACTTATCCTTTCCTTCCTCTTTTAGGATTTTAGATAATGGGCTGTGTGCAATGTAAGGATAAAGAAGCAACAAAACTGACTGACGAGAGGGATGGCAGTTTAACTCAAAGCTCAGGCTACCGCTATGGGACAGATCCTACTCCGCAGCACTATCCTAGCTTTGGTGTGACTTCAATCCCAAACTACAACAACTTCCATGCCACAGGAGGCCAAGGACTGACTGTGTTTGGTGGAGTTAACTCCTCCTCTCATACAGGCACGCTGCGTACAAGAGGAGGAACAGGTGAGCTGGAAGGTCTTACTTTAGTGCTCATAGTGTCAATCATACATCTACAGCAGAGGCCTGCCTGACTGTCTCAGCATGTTGCTTTTAGGAAGAGTTATTTCATGAAATAGTGCAAAGAATTGAAGTAGGGTAGAGCTGGGTCTTCATCCCCACCTTTGCTAACTTGCAGATTCACCTGGGGATGAAAAATTATGTATACATGCCAAATTTGGCTAACTGCCTCATCCCTCTACCAGGAAATGTAAAGTGTGGGCTGAGCCATCTCAAGTAGTTAAAGATTTGGCATACCTATGTCTAAACTGTCTCTTCAGTCCCCTTTACCTGCTTAGGATCCTGTGACTGTACAGAGTGAAGGAGGTCAAGTGCCCACTGGCTGCATAAATCCAGAGAGATGAGAATCGTTCAAAAAGCTGGAGGGTTCAGTTTGGCTTGCTCCTCAGCAACTGGAGTAGCTTACCTATGGCTTAGCCTTAAGGTTCTCTTTCTTAATGTTCCTTTCCCTCCTGTCTTTTGTGATGGGGTATAACCCACCTGTCTTTTTCTTTAGGTGTAACCCTTTTTGTGGCGCTTTATGACTATGAAGCCAGAACAGAAGATGACTTGAGTTTTCACAAAGGAGAAAAATTCCAGATACTTAACAGCTCGTAAGTTTTAGGCTTGGGAATCTACTTTTTAATGTTTTCAAGCTTATAATGTTTACAGCCATGTTTGCTTATATTATTCGTAAACTCTGATGTTGAATATTCAAGTATGGAGGGGATTTACTCTATGCTTACTTACTTGCCCTTGCATTTAGTGCACTTTTGAAAAATGATGTATTGCTGGGGAAAAAAACTTCAACCACATGCAGCCTTACTTTAAAAAGAGTGTCAGATTGTGTGATTTACTGCTTACATTTTACAGTAACCCCACATTCAGAACTGAGACTACCAGCTTTGTACTTTATCAGTGGCTACAGGGGTTCTGCAAGGCATGTACTAACGCTTTTTCCAATCTGCTGCAAGTATCCCTACACAGAAATGAGCTAAAAACTGATTCACAAAAGAGTCATTATCCAGACTCACGTGCCAAGTTTAAAAGCATTTTTGTCCTTTTAAAGGTAGTCAGAACATGCTAGGAAGTTCTGTTGCATCTCACATGAAAACCACATTTCCATCCTGGAAATCATCAACTTAAATTTAATTTCATCAACTGCCCCTAGAAAAAGAAATCCCTTAGTGATTTAAAAATAACTTCTAAAACTCACTGTGCTACTGACCTATATCTGAGCATCTTGTAATTCTTGGCTAAGGGTAGAAAGTGGCAGGCTCTGTGTTATGTTCTCTACTGCTATTATGTAGAGGTAAAAATGGGTTAACAACCAAGTATGTCATGTTCTAAAGGATTTGTGATATTGGTCTTCTCTTTTTTTCTTATAATATGTGACAATGAGGCAAATTCACCCCTGGTGCAATTCCTGTTAATTTTGATATAGCAACTGCAGGTTTGGAATTGGCTCAATGTGCATTGAAGTTTTAAAAAAAGTCAGGTAATTCTGTGGAATATTTCATGAAGCTAAAGAGCTTTGATGTAGATGAAAGCATAGAAACTTCAGTTACGACTTGTAGAGGGAGCAGCAGTTTAAAACCTTTCTGCTTCTAAATTAGCGGTTGGAAACGAACCCTTTTTAAACTCATGATCCATTTTTGTTCACATCACCTCGTGCTTTCCTAACCTTGCACAAACTATGCCAGAACTTGAAACAAAAAGTTCCACACATTATAAATACCTTGTACATGCCCAGTTGGTGAAATCTGGTGGTGCTCTCCAGAATTTACAGAGCAGTCATCCTTGGAGTTGGTGAGACAGAGATGCCCCTTCATGTTGGTGGCTGCAGTACATGCATTTTGATGCAGGTAATTACTGCCTGGAAGAAGGGTTTCTAAGAAAGGAAAAAAGACCAAGCATTCACTGATTTTCCTGTAGGATTACAGAAGTTCAGTCCCCATTGTAGTTAGGTCTATTTGCTTATAAATGTGGCCCTAACCACACCCCTAGGGTAGTGACAGCCAGACTGAGAATCTCCAGAAAGCTGTTTTTCTGTAAGAATGCTTCCTCTCTTCACTTGCATCAGGAATTACATGAAATAAGCCCATTTTCAACCTGCCAATGATGCTTGCAGATAGAAAGCATTTATGAGCAAAAAGGTAGTTTGGAATTTTTGGAGGGATTTGGATTTGAATTTTGCTTTAGCTCTCAACAAACAAAATTTGATTTGTGCTTTGGCATAAACATCCAGCGCAACAGCTGAAATGACATACAGGGGGTATCCCTGTGATTTGAATCCAGAAATTTGACTGTAGGCAGTCTGGATGAAAGAGTGGTTCAGAGTAGAGCCTAGTTTTGGGGCTTCGAAACACTGGCCCACATGAAACAGCATTCCCACCACCACACTCTGTCTGGCCCCGTTGAGTAGCTGCCTCCTACCTCAGCTGCAGGTCTGAAATTAAGAGCTGTGAAAAAAGCTTACATTCCTCCTCCTTTCTGGCAGTGGTTTGAGAGATTTAAGCTTCTCTGTCAAAGCAGAGGGTGTTGTTCCTGGTGTTGTGATCATCTATGGGACTGCATTTTTCCTCCCCAGCTATGACAAAATACCTCCATCTAGTGGGCTCTCTGCACAGTAAGGAGAAGAGATGGAATGGTACAATTTATCAAGCTCAGTGCGGTGTAATGCCTCAGAAATATTCTACAGCAGGACATGGGGGAAGGGTTAGCGCTTCAGCTGGCAATACTAGAGACAAACAAAAAGGGCCATTTGCCTGACATACTAATGAACATAGGGTGTATTAAAATAGTGTCAACTGCCAGCCTCTACAAAAGCTATTTGCACTTCATGTTTCTTGGACTGTAAAATTGGAAGTGTCTCCTTTTTGACTAATCACAGCTGTTTTCTAGTTGTTTCCATAGAGTTCGTGCTCCTTTAAACTGTTAAATAAAGTGAAGTTGAAAATTTCAAGAATTCACCTTGACACAACCTTTATTTCCAGTGATAGCTTAGACAGTGTGTTTTTCTGTAGCTGTTTGCTTCCAGAAGAGGCTGAATTTTCCAGTTACATTTGATAATAGTGTTCTATTTAGTGAACAAGTCTCTGGTTTACAGAGAGGTGAACTGACAGTGAGTTTCCTAGCAGTCCAGAAATAGAAAAGAGAATGCTTATTAGTAGCAGTAGGAGTTAAACACTGGTGAATCTGGTGCTGAGAATGAAATAGAATTGCTAAATTCCAAATCACTCTCCTGCAAAAGCTGAGAAATATACTTCTCTTAAGCTGCACATTCTTCAGCAATCAGTAGCTACAGAGTAGCAATCTTACCAGTGTAAGACAAAATTTCATTCCAAGTCTGCAGAATGCTGCCTTAAGGTGGTCCTGCATGAACTTCACATTTAAATGTTGTAGAAGAGGACCTTTGTGTAAGTATTTGAAAATGCAGCCTAATCCTGTGCTACCTTCTCCAGGTGGCCAGCAGAGGGAATCTAGACAATGAAGTGTGATCCTTAAGTGCGATCTAAAATGCCAAGTTGATAGATGGCTTTTTGATGTCTTTGGGTTTCAGATTAATTATGCTCATAGAAGTTTAAAATAAGCAGTGAATGTGACATTGTGTTGTGGTTTAACCTCAGGGAACAACTTGGCCCCACACTTCTCCCGTGGTGGGATCAGGGAGAGGATCAGAAGGGTAAAAAGTGAGAAAACTCATGGGTTGAGATAAAGGTGGTTTTAATAGGTAAAACAAAAGTCATGCACAGAAGGCAAGCAAAACAAGGAATTCATTCACGGATTCCCATAGGCAAGCAGGTGTTCAGCTGTCCCCAGGAAAGCAGGCTTCCATCATGCCTAACCATGAGCTGGGAAGTTAAACAGCATCACTCCAAACATTCCCGCATTTTCCTTCTTCTTCCCCAGCTTTATCTGTTGAGCCTGATGCCATATGTTAGAGAACACCCCTGTGGTCAGCTGGAGTCAGCTCTCCCAGCTGTGTTCCCTCACACAGATCCGTGCACTCCCCCACTGCCTCTCTGGTGGGGTGTGAGGCTGAAGAGGCCTTGACACTGTGGGAATGCTGCTCAGCAGTAATGAAAACATCCCCGCATTATCAACACTGTTTCCAGCACAAATCCAAAACATAGTCCCATACCAGCTACTTTGAGGAAAATTAACTCTATCCCAGCCAAAACCAGCCAGAACAGAGCATTCATTTTGGCAATTTTCCTATAAGCTCTTTCAATGGTCTGTATTAGAATAATTGCTATGGATACAGCTTGCAATATTCTAGTCCAAATTCAGCCCTCACCAAACCTGATTCCATTGGGCTGTTTGGCCTCTTCATGCCATTATGCTGCATCTCAAAGGCTGCAGTACTAATCACTGCTGCAATAATTCTAGAAGTAAAAGAATATGTGTATTATTTGGGTTTAGATGTAAACGGCTCTCTTGGAAGCACGCCTGTGATAAAGAGATGAGTTGCTGTGACTTCTCATGGCTGGGCAGTTTTAGGTGCTTTTAACAAAGTTTTAGCAAATAGGTCATTGTCTTGTGTCCTGCTCTCACTTCTTCTTACCTCTGTTTCCACAGGGAAGGAGACTGGTGGGAGGCCCGTTCTTTGACAACAGGCGAAACTGGTTACATTCCCAGTAATTATGTGGCTCCAGTCGATTCCATCCAAGCAGAGGAGTATGTTTCCTTTTTTTGTTCTAAAGACCCATTAGTGCTGTTATGAGAAGGAGGTGTGATGAGTTGGTTTTGATTGATTGCAGCAATTTTTCTAATGACTTACATTATATTTATTTCAGTTCTTACCAGCACTGATAAATAATTAGGTAATTAGTAACAAAAGAAGCACGAGCTCAGTGCTTTTTCAATGTCAAAACAAAGGAGGAAAACCTAAAGGAGCACAGGTCTCCTTCCTTTTTTCCGTTGTCAGCTAATTTCAAGCTTTAACCAAAAGGTGTCCTTGCTTTTCCTGAACCAACTTGTAAAAATATTTTGAGTCAGTTAGTGTGCAAACTGTCCATTAAAGAGGGCACATTGTATGAACAAATACAAATCCTAGGATAGGTAGGATGCCCACAATGCATACACAAGACTGCCTAATGAGGACCCATCTATGCAAAGAAAAGGAGTGATGTGTGTATTCACATTTTTTCCAATATAAAAGATATGGTGGAGGGGCTTATAGAGCTGAGCAGGCACTACTGGAGTCTGTACTTCAGGTTGTCCTTGATTGATTGTGAAACAACACAAAAACATTGCTGTAGGAGGGGAAAAAAGGCTGTAACTCTGAAAGCCTCATATAAAACCACAACTAAAGTGGTTAATCTAATCTTTCTGCTGGGATTTCATAGCTGTGCTGCAGCAAAAAATATTGAGTACTAGTAAATCACGATGTAAGTCAAATATTTGTAGCAACATCTGTACAAATACTGCTCTTTGGCAGCAACAGTTTTCTGCCCTTTTCCTTGTGTATGCCTTCCACCCACCACATCTTGGTCTCTGTCCAAGTCTGGCCTTTGTCAGAGGACACCAGGCATTCTCAGCACCTACTGATTACAGGCTTAGTGCAAAGAGCTACTGCCCAAACCAAGGAACATCTGCTACGTGGTTTATCACCTTAGCTTTCCAGCATGATAAAAGACACAGTGTGACAAAAATGGTTGACTGAGTTACTGCAGTTTCCATTCAAAATCCTCTCCATGCCTGGGCTTTGTGACGCTAGTTAGTAATGCTACATAGTGTTTGTCTTACTCTTTCTGATACTTCCCTAAGGTGGTACTTTGGCAAGCTTGGCCGAAAAGATGCTGAGAGGCAGCTGCTATCGTTTGGAAACCCCAGAGGTACCTTCTTGATCCGGGAAAGCGAAACTACCAAAGGTAGGCTGGAAAAAGGTGTTCTGACTATGAATGAGAAGATAATATGGAAATTATCTTCTAACAGTGAAATACCGTTTCAATGGTATGAAAGTAGAGATAAGTATCATTTTGCATGTATTTGTGTTAGAGAATTGGATGTCTGGATATCCTAGGTTTTAAGGTGAGTATTCAAAGTAGAGAACAACCAAAGTAAAATTCACACTCAACCCATGGTATCTGCAGTGCAAGCCACATGGTGTGATCCTTTGAAATACTGGATCCTTGGAGGGAACAAAATAAAGGAGAAAAAAAAAGATGCAGCAGTTTTAAATTCACACATTAACAGGGAAAAGACTTGAATATACTTCTATTCTCCTCCTTCCCTCTAAAAATATTGGAGGAGTTCCAGTTTTCTTGGTGGGTGCTATTTTTGTTTTTACGTTTTGCTTATAAGGCCTGTCAACATCTTCAAAAGCTTCACACGTATGAAAAGATCTTTCTAATTCATTCAACTATTGAGCAGAAAACCTGCAACTAAGTAAAAACAAACCTGGCCATTTCTCAATTAACCAGCAATCCAAAACAAAAGCTGTGGGAGGCATAAGTCACTTGAATTAATTCCATACAAGTTCTGTAGTTTAATGATGGTTCACATAATTAAAGCACTGACTTGTCAGTGCTTTGATCAGAGCACACTATCAGCTAGGCTTAGCATGCCTAGTGAAGGAGTTTAAAGAAGAGAAGCAGTACTTCCACTCCTCTCTCCCTGACCTATCTTCAGATGCTGCATTCAATCACTTAAAATAGTAAGTTTTGCATTATTCTCTGCTGAAGTCACTGGATTCTTCCTTTGCTGCCAATACCTCTGAAGACTGTTTTTGATGCAAAATCTGAATAGACTTGCTGTTGTTCCAGACAGACAATTTCTTGTCACCCCACAGCTTCACCATGCCTCCCATAGCAGTGAGGCACTCTCACCAGGAGCAAGACAGGCTCTAGCTTGCTCTTTTTCTGCAAATAGCCTCCACCTGTTTTTTTTCACCAACAGTTGCTCTGATGTCTGTGAGGAGCAGGACTTCTTCCCACTCTGTGCCAAGTTTAAAAACTCACTCATATATGCAGCCATGGATCCTAAAAACAAACATGACACTGTTTCTCTAAACCACATTATCAGTTTAGTCTGGTTTCCCCAGTTTCTATACAGTGATAGGGGATACTTTTTGCAGTGCTGTTTACTTAGCTAAGTCAGGGGTTTTTCTAATTTCACAAAAGCATTGCAGAAATGTAGTAATCCATCATAGCTGGACTTAAGAGCAGCAAGTTAAAGTTTTCTGCATTCGAACTTAAGGCACTCTACATCTTCAAGCAGAGTTCACATCAAAACTATAGGAAAAAAATAAACATGAATTTATTTTTTGTAAAAAAATGCCTATTTCTCTTCACATTCTTGTAGCATTTGAGTATGTTGTTAGAAGAAAACAGAGAGCTTGTTGTTCAAGAGAGAAAAAAATCAATTGTGTGGGCTGAATTTTGCCATAAGTCTTCTCAAAATGCCCTACCCCAACTACTCATTGTGAGTTCAAGGCAGGAATTGTCCCTTCTGCTTTAAATAATAACAATAATAAAATTAATCAGGATCATGTTAGAAGTATCATCATGGATGATTTCAATATGAATTTAACCTCCCTTGATCATGGTTGCCTTCTCTTCTTACTTTCAAAATAAATCATATGGAGCTGGCTTTTCTTTTTTTTAATGCCTGACTACCCAGGTACTTCATCAGCTGTCTGGATAATCCTTCACCTGGTTTCAATCTCCACCTCTCAAGACTGTCTGGTTTTAGTTGTTTGGCTTTTTTTTTAAAAAATCATTATGATATATTGTTATGTCGTATTTCTATCCCAATTTTTTTATTATTTATATCTCTTGTATTTAAATTTATCATCAGATAATAATGAATAGTATAGACAGCCAAAATAAATTAATGATGAAATACATCTTGGTTCTTGTTTATGTCCAGGTTTGAACTAATGCTCCAGTCCTGCAACTTGATCTGAGGTCAGTGGGGGTCCACAGAGGGCCACCCACACAGCTCTGATTGCAGACCTGGAGCCACAGATTGTTTACATTTCCCTAAAGAATCTAAAATAGTGACCAGATATGCAGGGAGCGTGACTAAAGAAAATACAGCTGCTGCTGCCAGTGGATCAAAACTCAAAAATGCGGAGGTGGAGAAGACTGCCTGGAAGATTCTGAAAGGAGGCTGACATTGTACAGCCCAGAGTGGTGGTACAAAGCATGCACAAGAGGTGCTTGCAAATCACCAAAACTCTTTGAACTCCTAGTTGAGAGAAATGTACTGACTCAGGGGGAGAACCTCTTCAGAAAACTGTCCTAGACAAACAGTATTTTTCTACACTTAGAAATCATAGAATCACAGCCAGGCTGAAGTTGGAAGGGAGCTTAAAGATCATCTAGCTCCAACCTCACCAAAATAAATACACAGAAGTAAAAAAAAATTTTTTTTTAAAAAGGACATAAAACAACCCCTGACATTCCTTTGAGGGTGCCTCCCATTCAAATAAACCAGAATCATCTGTTTTAAGTGCTGGCTCTTTTCCTTCTATATAGGGGACAAACAATAGGGAATTTGAGAAGTCCTTGGAGTCAGGGTGGAGATATTTTGCTCACTGCATCTCCCTCAGGGATGAGCCACCCACCAGTGTAACCTGTTGTTGGTTAATGTGGTCAAGGAGGCTTCTTCCAGAGGATACATCCAAGAAAGACACCTTACACTGAGACCACATTTCATATCATACAAAACTGCTTGCTGATGGTTTTCCTCTTCTGCCCTTAGCTGGCATGATTGCCAGTGAAAGCAGCAAAGGCTCCAGAAGGAGAACCTTCCTGAGCTCTCTGCATCTGACAGTTTCCTCTTCTCCTTTTAATGCCTGAATTCCCTCGAGTAAACACAATACTTGTCTGAGCCATGAGTGAGGACTTGTTTTCTTTGCTGCCTTTTCAGTGGGCTGGTTTTGTTCAGATGCTGCATTACGCTGTAAAAAAGTGGCTTTGCTTTTGACACTGTAGAGAACCAACATGTATCACTGGATGTAAAATAGGACTATGCTCCAGAGTAGGACACCTGAAGGTGCAGGTGCCCATGTAGGTGGCTGAGCTGTTTTTGCAGTCAGCAAGAAGCCGAGGCTCTGTTCTGGCTGCAGACACTGTGTACCCACACTGACATTACGCCACAGTGCCATAACACTCATGGAAACTGGGCTGGGATTCAACCACCCCCATAGCACCAGAGGCTTGTGTGTATAAATCAAGCCCCCAGCCCACCTGCAGACTGCCACCACTGCACCTAAAACTAAATCCAGCCCATCAGCTGAAGTTCCTTTACCTGGCTGTGAGCATCCAGAGCCACTTCAAATTGCCTGCAGGGCATCCACATGGCTGGAAAAGTGACAGCCTGTGGGAAAACTGCCAAGCAGCATGTCCTGAGGCATCTCACATGGCACTTAATCCCTCTGCTAGGGCATCTGAATCCCACTAGTAAGCTCTAAAGCCCCACATGGATTTGGGAAGTTAAACATGAAGTTCTTGCAGATCTACTGGTGCTCAGTCTTGGTGTAGTATTACCTTCCAAAGACTGTGGTGTACAAAGGATGCCTGTTTGGTTGTTTATAAAGAAGTTTGGGATCCATGCATGCAACCTGCATATAAAGTCATTATCTCCAGAGCTTCCTGTGAAAATCTCAGTATTTACCACCCACTTGCATTTACATAAAGTACAGTATTTGCTGTGTAACCTGACACTTTAAATAGGAAAAGTCAATTTAACAGCCCGGAGCAGTAAATGTTAAAATATGAGTTTTCATTTACA
The DNA here is from genome assembly GCA_013399455.1 of Anthoscopus minutus. Lineage (NCBI taxonomy): Eukaryota > Metazoa > Chordata > Aves > Passeriformes > Paridae > Anthoscopus > Anthoscopus minutus. The sequence goes on along the minus strand of VWYI01032802.1, from coordinate 77,315 downwards.
CACAAGTCCCAGTATCTTTCTAGAACATTGTGAAAGGGACATGGTGTGAACATCCCAAGATTTCTCTTGACACTTATCTCATTGTGTTAAATTAATTTGTTCCTTTTCAGAATACAGTGAGCTTTTTGGAAGCAATTTCTCTTTCACTTTGTAACAACGGACCAGGAAACCAAAATCTTTGTGACTAAAAGCTTATTACAATTTTTTATTTCTCCTTTGCTTGAAACAGGTGCCTATTCCCTTTCTATTCGAGACTGGGATGATATGAAAGGAGATCATGTCAAACATTATAAGATTCGTAAACTTGACAATGGTGGATATTATATCACAACTCGGGCACAATTTGAAACTCTTCAGCAGCTGGTTCAGCATTACTCAGGTAATTTTTCAGATAATACATGGCACTCTGAAGTATTTTAAAACAAAAGTGTTTTCTACTGAGCTGATGTATGTATAAGATGCCCTAAAGAGTAATTTGATCTATGACTCTTGCTTGTTGTAATGCATCTTCTGTTATCACTTTCCCATTAGAGTTATAAATGTCTTTGAGTGCCATTCACAGGATACAGCGGCAGAGCTTTTAAAACCTAATACTTTACTGTGCTAAAGGTTTTGTCAGCTCTCCCTCTTCTAAGCA
>VWYI01032802.1:14055-76643 GCA_013399455.1 Anthoscopus minutus | reverse complement strand
AATATAATTACCAAACTTGACTTGCACATATCCAAGCCTGAATTCCCTGTGAATAAGTGCTAATATGTGCCATTTTGCAACCCACTATTGCTAATAAAGCAAATAGGGATTGCATTGTGGAATTCAGTCACTAAAAAAACAATGGCCAAAAGGTTTGCATATAATGGATACATTATGTATATTTTCCCACTGGGTTTTTGTTCTATGTGCAAAGTATTAACATTTAAATTATGTTAAATAAGGCAATATGTGTGTTTCTTTATGCACACTATTTGTGTCCACCACCAAACTTTTTTTTTATTATTCGTGTGAATAAAGTGTAGCATGCACTATTCCATCCCAAAGTACATCCTGTTGTCACTGGCAATTGTACAACAATTACAGCTTCAAAGCCCCCCAAACCTCTGCACAGGACAACTGGTTCTTACACAGAAGATTATCATGCTTTTCAGCATGGTCAATTTTTAAGCAGAAATTTGTAAACCCCCTCTTTGGGGTTTTTTTCCCCTTTACTTTAGTTTTTCATAATATTATTAACAGATTACCCCAAATGCTTGCTGCTCAAAAACTTTTCATAATTTTTACTTGGGAAATCAACTTCTCTGTGGGGCATTTGTTTCTGTATTCTTTGTATTCTGTCTGCTGTATTCTTATGCTATTCATACTAGACATCTGGCTGTCTTCTCCACCCAATTCCTGATGGGTGTATGCTGCCAGGGAGAATTTCTAGTTGTTTCTGGTGACTCTACTTCAAGCTAAATGAGGTGTAAAAACTCACATATAAGGAAGATAATTTACAACCTCACTGTACCAGTTGGTATATGTCAAATTTTAGTTTCCTGTGGTCAGCTTATTTGGGTGGTGTATTTTCCATGCACAGATGCAGAAGCAAGTAGATCTGGAAACAGCCATTTCCATGCAGAACAGAGGTGTAATCAGTAGGATGCAGGCAGGACAGCTCTGGAGGCATGATACAGCACTCCAGAGGTTTCCCCTGTGGTCTCCAGGACCCAGGTGAACACAGGAGCCCTCATTCCATCCCAGCCCCAGCTGACTCAAATCATGAGGGCTCCCTCTAACTGCCTGCTCTGCACTCTGAATTCTCCACAGTGCACAGTTGTGCTAATGAGGTGGAGCTTGGTGATGCAAGGAGCTTCAGTGCTTGCTCACCTTCTGATGCTGAAACAATCTGTTCACCTGCAGAGGAAGAAATTCTGCCCAGAAGAATACTGATTATGTTTGAGTCTGAAGTGCAATTGTGCTTCCCCACCTTGTTCTGCTCTGCTGCACCTGCTTTAAGTCTCTGTGCAGGCTTTATAATGTAGTCTGCTTTGTGCAGCGTGGTGCACTCCTCATCAATATGTGTGTATATGTATTTCATATGTATGAATGGATGGATCATTGTTTTTACTCCTGACAAAATATCTTGTGTGACTTTTGTCACTGTTCAATCTGTGAAGCTTTGCAGGAAATAATATCATGAACCTGCTGCAAACAATGTAGGACTGGCTGCATATGCTAATGAAGGTTGTTCTAGAAGGAATGTCAGACTTGCATGACACCTACAAAAACACCTTTTCATGGAACAGAATATAGAAAATGCCTTTTCCCAGGCCATAAAAAGTCCACCAAATTTTCATGGCTATGATTTTTCAGGGAAAAAAAAAGTACTTAATCTTCTCCATGTTTCTTTTCTCCGTAGAGAAACAATTCAGATTGTAATTGACAGATTATTTTTAAAAAGCTATACTGTACCATAGTAAACCAGTCACTCAAGAGGTTATCTTAATGCTGCATTGTGGGAGGGGGGAAATCCTGAGTCTGCAGGAGAAACCAATGGCGGTCACCTTCCATTTCAGACTGTGCAGAGACTAAAATATTTCCTGTTCCTGTCTCAAATGAATATGTTTCAATGTTCAATTCCTAATCTTCCAGGATGCTTTGTGGTATGCAACTAACAGCTATTGTGAGAAGCATTGTTTTTATGCTTACTGTATTTGTTTCATGTCACACTTTTTTTTCTTTCCTCTCCTTTGCTGTTGGCTTCACTTCTGGCTCCATCAGAGAGAGCTGCAGGTCTTTGCTGCCGCTTAGTAGTCCCCTGTCATAAAGGAATGCCAAGGCTTACTGATCTGTCTGTCAAAACCAAAGATGTCTGGGAAATTCCACGAGAATCCCTACAGTTGATCAAGAGACTGGGAAATGGGCAGTTTGGGGAAGTATGGATGGGTATGGAGCAAAATAATTACTCTAAAATAGCTCTCTGTTAGTGGGGATGACAAGATGGAAGGTGAAAATGTAGGACATAGTGACCCACAAGAAAAAAATATAGTAAAGCCCAAACTGTTAGGAAAAATGTCTTTGGAATCATGTCTTTGACTTTGAAATTATTTAATCTTCAACTTTCACTATAATTGATGGCAAAAGAAAACTGAAAATCCATGTTTCCTTGGAAGGTCTTGATTTTGACAAATTACCACTGTCTTAATAATAAATCAAGGCTTGCATAGTAATCTTTTGGCTATACCAAGAAGCCTTTTTCTGCAAGCTAAAAAAAGAAGTCCTTACCTCCAGCATCCAAAAAACAGTGTTTGCAAATGAACTTTAATGCAGCACTGAGAGACCCTCACCTTCCATCTTTCTCAATGCATGCATAATTTTGGATTATAAGTGTGTTTTTTTTATTAATTTCCTCTCCTATAGAGAAAGCTGATGGTTTGTGTTTTAACTTAACTGTGATTGCTACGAATAATACCCCACAAACTGTTGGATTGGCTAAAGATGCATGGGAAGTTGCACGTGATTCATTATTTCTGGAACAGAAGCTTGGTCAGGGGTGTTTCGCTGAAGTGTGGCGTGGTAAGGCAGAGAATATATTTTGCTTTGGATGGATCTTTTAAGGCCCTCTTGGCAGAAATAAACATTTCAAGTATAGATCTTAAAGCTAAAAGATCAGAATAGTATGAAATGTTAGTTTATATTGCCTAAAATAGTCAAACATAAATACTGGGGAAGCTTCCTTTCACTTGCACACAGTGGTATGAGAGGTCAGGGCATCAGAATTCATTAACTGCATTGAGTTTATGTGGGTGACTACACAATTGCTAGGTGTTCAGATAGGAATGATGCTAAACCTGTAAGGCAGAATGGCTAACCAGAAATTAATCTGGTAAGTAGACATTTTTCTTTCTTCATGTGTTGTAGCACTGATGGAATCAGACCCTGAAAATGTTTCCATCCACTCTCCCAGTTTAAATATAATGGTAAATATCAGCAAGCTGATACTGTCGAGGTAGCTTCCACATGCATCCACTTCTTCAAGTCTCTTTAAAATTTGTGGCTGCAACAGAACCCAGTAACTCAATATAGAGACCAGGGACAACAGAGGCAAAAATTGCTGGGCCCAGATGAACCTCCACTTTGAAGTCCAGAAATATTAACCTTTTCCAAATCCACTGACATTTTTTTCTGCACATTGCCCAGCTTAACTTACCCATCATGGGCCTCCTTCTTTTAATGGGTATAAAACAACAAGAAATTTACAATTTACATAAATCTTAGTATGGCCATAGCATTAAAACACAATATAGTGGCCATTTCATTAAATGAAATGTGTCTCAATTTCTGTGCCAAATTGCATTCTGGATAGACTCTAAAATTACCAGTTCAAATAAAGAATCACTATATGTTGTTTCTTCACAAAAATCTGAGGGAGTAGTTTGACCACTCCTTTTATTGCAGTGGCATAAAAGTATGTACAGCCAAAACAACCAGTGGGTTCTCCTGGGTTCTTGCAGCTGTTTCCTATTGCAGCACTACAGCAAGAAGCACAGCAGCAAATCTGTGAGATTTACAGAATTCGTAGACTAGAAATACAGAAATGTATAGAATGTCACACAATTACTGTTGCAAAGAAAGCTGCCTACATTTCTATTGGCATTTCCAGATAATTACAGTTTCTCCTTCTTGTTCTCCATCTTGAATGTTTCCAATTGCTGTTAATACTTAGTGGTCAGCTCTGTGTGCCATAGATCTTAAACCAATACAACAGTTTAAAGGAACAAATTTTTTTAAAAAATCACCTATGAGAAATAAAGTATCTGTCAGAAATGCAAAAATTATTATTACAACTCTGAAATTATGTTTCTTAATGTATAGTAAAAAATATGTTAACAGCCCTGAAGCATTACCAAATTGGAGTAGATTAACACGGTAAAAAATAATAAAAAATACATTAAGTAGTAACTAACTAAATATAGGAGGAATTCAGAAGGAAGTCTCTGCTACTTTTCTATTAGAGAAATATACCAAAACAGAACAAGAAAATTTAAGAATTTAAACTGGAATCAGGGCTGAAAGGATAAGTTAACGTTTTTGTTTGATTTTCTTTTTTAAACTGGAAGATTCATAAAATTATTTAAAAACAGACTTGCTGAAAACACTTCATGGTAATAATACGAGTCCTGAGATTTTTATTAGAACAGATAGTACACAATTAATCCAATCTGGTGCCCCTGAAACCCTGATTTTATTCCTGGTTCATATAATTTGTGGTACCTCTGCAAAGTAGCCCTGACTGATGGCACACTGCAGTCTGAAGCCTCAGTGACTCCAGACAAAACACAATCCCTGTCACCCATCAGAAAAAATGTTGGCCACCCTGCTTGAAATTAGAGGCAAAATCACATCGTTCCAGCTCACACAGGAGTGCCACTAGAGCAAAGTCCTGCTTCAGTTCTGGTTTGGAGGACTGAGAGAAATTAAGGCTTCAGGAGTTCTTTTGAAGCGTGCTGGGGTAGCAGAGGTGATAACTCAAGGCATTACTTCACTGACAGAACAGTGATACTTGGCACTGAACTGGCAGAAAGAAATCAAGGCACAATGAAAACTAAACTTGCACTGCACATTTTTGACTAATATGTGCCTCAAGGCCCCCCAGACATTTGGGACTGCCCTTTAAAAGTGAAGGAGTAGTACAGGAGAAGCTTCTCCACTGCTCTTCTGCTATCCTTAGCCAGGCAAGGTGGACCTGGGACCTGATCATTTACACAAAAAAGGACCCATTTTATGGCTCATTTTATACTCTGGCAGGTTACAAAACTCATGATAAAGTTATTTTAGCCTAACTGGTTCCTATGCAACAGCTGAGCCCTGTTATTGTTCATGTACTTTTAACAAAGACAAACTGGGTTATTTTACACAGCAAACTTTTTTTCATGACACAGCCTTTGTGTACTTTGTGGGCTTTCTGCTATCCTCATGCTTAAGTGCAGAGGAGTAGTTTTTAATGTGATTAATTCCTGAAGTCATTTAGTGTTGTTCTGCCTTATCACATAGCAGCTCCCTATCTACAGATCACTTTCAAAGCTATGTCAGCCCTGACTCTGGAGCAGGGTTCTGGCAAAGGACAGCCAGAAGGCAGTAACAAAGTGGTATTTCTATCCATTTTATTTTTCCTTCCTTTTCCTTCCCCCACACAAAAAAACCCCAAAACAAAACCAAAAAACCTCCCACTGTTAATATAAATAGATCTCCTGGGTTTTCTTTCTTTCCAGTCCTCCTCCTCCCCCTTGCAAATACTCAAGTGAAGCCTTACCTCTTGCAGGATGCCCTGAGTCAGCCTTCCCCAGCTCTCTTCTTTTGCAGGAGCAAAAGCCTTTCTTGTGCAGACTTTTGGGTGTTCCAGAAGGTGATGGCTGAAAACTTGTCCATTTCAGTGCTGATCACAAGTAAAGAGCAAACTGAAGTGGACAGGAACATCTCATTTTCTATCAGTAGCTCCTGGGGATAAGGAGGGAAAGGAAAAAGACACATTTCAATTTGGAAGCACACCTGTGTTTCTAAAATGAAATCAATTCAGGATTTGTTTCTCAGAAGGTTGGATTTTTTGGTTTTGGTTTTGGTTTTGGTTTTCATCTGACTCAGAACAAAACCAAAGTGTTAAAATGTGTTGCAAATGAGAAGTTCTGGTTTAACCAGTTTTGTTGTCCCAATCTGTGACTGGAGCTGTGTTGTAGTCTATAGCAATTACTTGTTAGCAAGGGAATACACAAAGATGAGTTTCAGCAGTCCCACCTTTCTTACTCAGAGGTTTCTGTGGAGATCACTGGAAACATTGAGTACAGACAATGACAACAGAAATTGTGCCCTGGTGCCAATGGGAGTATTATTTTCAGTGTAACAGAAAAAGACTAAAGTCTGAAGGAGGTGTGGGAGGAACATAACGATAAGGCAACATAGGAAGCCAAACTTTTTTAAAGAAACTTTATATTAAATGTCCTTGCTATTTTTTTCTTTTCTTACATTAGGCATCAGGCAGAAAAAGGAGCGGAAGATATTTAATCTAACTAAGTGTCTGTGCTTGTAGGTACGTGGAATGGAAATACTAAAGTGGCTATCAAGACTCTGAAGCCTGGCACCATGTCTCCAGAATCCTTCTTAGAGGAAGCCCAAATCATGAAGAAGCTAAAACATGACAAATTGGTTCAGCTCTATGCTGTGGTGTCTGAAGAGCCTATCTATATTGTCACAGAGTACATGAGTAAAGGTGAAGCCAGAACTGCTGTGCTTGATATTTTTTTCTTTATTGGTGTTCTATGGGGATACAGAGGGAGGTGCAGTGGGGTGCATGTGAGGAAGGAGAGAGGGAACAGGAAACTAGAGTCACCTCTGGCTTCAGAAGAATTATGAATTCCACTATGGACTGGGCCCAAAACCTGATATACAAGGAAAATCTTTGGGGGAAAGAGAAGTTGGTGCAAGCTAAGTGATTCCAACTGCACCAGCATCTAAATTTCCCTGACAAGTGATTTGTGTTTTCTAAGTTTGATGAGACTACATGCTGCCCAAGATCCTTGCTTTTCCCGGCATCATAGAGTTTTTAGGATATCTTCTTTCAGTGTTTATTTGTTGGCCTAGAATTTCTGTTTCTTCTGAATCTTGTCACTGCACCTCATTCTCAGATCACTCTTCACTTTCAGTCCACCCCATTAACATCTTAATACATGATTTGCACATATTGTTCTTTCCCTCCTCTTTTTCCTTCACTTTCTCCTTCTTCTTTGTCTTTTCCTTAAGCTACTTAGCTGGTAACAGTGTAGTAAAATGAGAAAAGAAAACTTTTTGCTCCATCAGATCTCCAGCAGGGGTGCTGAGAGCAGAGCAAAAAAATCTGCTTGTTTTGGAAAAGCAAATGAACCAAATAGGAAACATAAGTTCTCACAGGGAAGTTTCATTGTACATTGGAGGATACACTCTGAAATTTTAAGTGCATTCTTTCAGTCTATTTGGAGTTGACTTTTATTTTCCTGGCAGGTGCTTGCGCACCTCCCTCCTCAGAGGCATCCAAGCCCTGACTAACTCACACTTTAATCATATGTCTCAGTGACAAGCATATGCTTTTTCCCTTTAAAAATAAAGACTTTTCAAAACCCTTCTGAAGTATGGGGTTTATTTTGGCTTACTTTACTGGTTTGTACTGTAACATTTTACATCTTTGGATCTGAGCTTGATGCTGATGATTTATCAAGGGAGAAATGCTTAATCATCTGTCTTTTTCCTGTATTTACTAAACCAATTCTCTGACCTTATTTGAAGGAGACTGCTACACTTCTCTGTTCAGATACAAGATTAGGACAGAAGCTATAACATCCTAGGCTCTTTTTTTAAAGCAAGAGGGTACTTGTTTTCCCTCACACAGGAAAGTGAAATTCTTACAAGTTTTGTTAATGTTGCTTTCATTTCATCTCTTCTTTGTCTTCTAAAAGTAATAGTTCATGCTGTATTTAGTTCTGGGTTACCTAGAGGAGCACTGCTAATTTCTAAGGAAAAATAGCCTTTGCTAATGCTATCCCCCTGGGCTCACCAGGCTCCAGCCTGACCTTTCTTTTGGAGCAGGCTGGGCTGAGATCTTGTGTGGCTTGGAACTGAGATGCTGCTTTGCAGTTAGCTGAGGCCTTTAGAGAGCAGCAGGTATGTAGTTTTAAAGAGCACTGGAAAAGTTAAGAAATACCAACTTTCTCAGTAATGATCAGGAAAATTTAAAACAATCCTGTTTCCTTTCCCTGCAACTCCTATTGTAATAGTGGCACCTTCGTCTGCAAGCCAACTTAAAGAGTGAAGCGAGTACAATAGGAGAATTTGGAGGTGTTATGGGGTTTTTTGAAACTGTCCCTTGAACTTGAAACATTGCTGTCTTTAATATTGCACATATTGCTCCACCCCCATTCTGATGAGTTGTTTTTCTAACATCTCTATTATGTCCACTCTGCTTTTGCAGGGAGTTTGCTAGATTTCTTAAAGGATGGAGAAGGAAGAGCTTTGAAGTTACCGAATTTGGTGGACATGGCGGCCCAGGTCTGTCTTCAGAGTACTGAGCACTGAGTTGTATGTGTCTTGTAGCCCATGTATGTATTGGTTTTAAATGCGTGGTTTGTCTTTCCTGCTGCTCACAGGTGGCTGCGGGAATGGCGTACATCGAGCGGATGAATTACATACACAGAGATCTGCGGTCTGCAAACATCCTGGTGGGCAATGGCCTAATATGCAAGATTGCCGACTTTGGATTGGCAAGACTGATTGAAGACAATGAATATACAGCCAGACAAGGTAAATGAAGCAGCAGGTGTAGCACTGAGTGTCTTTCTTGTGACAGGGAAAGAGTGGAACATGGTTTGGAAAAGCTCTCTCTTATCGTTCAGGGCTGCTTTCAGTAAATCCTGAACTCATATTAACTCCTAGTCAGAAGTTCACTGCCGAATGCGTGTCCTAAAGAAAATGTCTTATTTCGTTGTCTTTTCTTTGAAAACCAAATTGAAACAAAGGTGATGAATGACAAGACAGCTGGAAATGACAGCAAAGACAGGATCTTCATGGTGTCATAAGAGGATATTTGGTTATGAGAGTCTGAATGTCATAATCCAGAAAAATGTATGTAGGGTATTTTTTTGTAGTGTGCCTTCTAGTGTTTACTAACCACTATTATCACTTCTATACTATCCTTAATTTCTTTATTTCAAACAGGCAAAGCGTTGTGCCTCTGTGCAATGGAGCTGCCTCTCTGAGCACTATATTTTCTTCTTCCTTCCTTTCCTTTCCTTTCCTTTCCTTTCCTTTCCTTTCCTTTCCTTTCCTTTCCTTTCCTTTCCTTCCACACTGCCTTCCTTCCTTCCATCTTAAAAAGTTGTTTTAATAGAAATGCCACTTTCCAGTGCTGCCCAGGGTGCTGGGCACAGACAACCACTGATACACTATAGAAATGTATCAAAGAGTTCTGTAGCTTTTTCTAAAGACCTTGTGTGTCCAAATTGAGCCATGTCACAGGCTTGTTTTAGTTATTCTTTAAAAGTCATCCTTAGTTGTCAGATGCTGGTCCAAGCTGCAGAGCTACAGTTGTGTTCTCTTTCTGCTGGCAGTATTTTGGTAGTGCTTGCTCAATATGTGTTGGTAAACATGACTCCATCCTTTCAGTGCCAAAGCCTAGGAGAATCCCATTAAACCCTGTTGTACATTACCAAAAAGCACAGGCCAGCTGAGTACTTTATAACCTGCATTTACTCCCTTCTCTTATGAGTTTCTTCTCTTGAGCCAAGTCCCTGTTTCAGCATGGACCCTGTCATTAATTATTAGGAAACAGCTAGCTCCTTTCTGTAACTGTTTTCTCTAAGTGTTGGCAGAAGGAGCCGGAGAGTTTCCAGCATGCCTTGCCCTGGCCAGGGAGCAGCAGCAGCTCTCAAGCTGTTCTCACCCCTCTGAACTGCTGTCTCAGTAGCCAGTCACAGGAAGGTGGACCACATGCTGCATCCACCCTAAAAGGTGCCTGCTTCACAGTCAGACAGTGAGGCCTCAATTATTTTGGTGGGGTTCTTGAAGAACCCATGACAGAAACTAATGCAGAGCCTTAACTACTATTGATTTCAGCCTGAGGGTGGGAATTGCTTCTTGTTAGAAAAAAAACAGGCTTGTGTCATTCTCTCTAGAGCAATAGGAGTGTCTGGAGAGGCTCTGGTAGACAGAAATCTGCCTACTTGCTGTTCTCCTGTGTAAAACAAGAAGAGTTTTCCCTGAACAAGGCAGGCAGATCCAGTCTGCAAAACAGCTTTGAAACAGTGTCCTATATTATCTGCCATTTCTGCCTGGTTTTCTGCCATGTCTTTTGTTCCCTTTGGAAACCACCCAATGTATAGTTTTACATGAGTAATTATTTGTTTTCATAAACAAGTATGTGACCTACTTCTGGCCAAATCTCTTCAGCCTCCTGATCCCTAGGAAATCCTGTGATGACCTCTTTGTCTCCCAGTTTAAATCTCTCTGAATAGTTTTGCCTTCTTCACATGTTAAAAAAGCTGTGAAAATCTGCCTGACAGATATTGAGGAGAAGTTTAGATTTTTAAATAAAAATCACTGCATTTGAGGTGGAGAAACTGAGAAGAGTGTAACACCAGGTCTGGCAGGGAGAAGGAGGCATAGCTTTGGGTATCTCCTGCCCTTTTTTCATGGCAGAAATCACTTGTATTGAGAGAAAAGTGTCTGAGAAGAAGAATTAGTTTGGCTTTTAAAAAGCATTGCTGATGATCTGGAGCTCTGAGTCATGTTTGCCTGGCTTCATCTCCTGGTGCCAGTATGGAGAAGTCACCCGTCCTTCCCATACTTGAGGGCACTGGACAATACTTCTTTCCCCTGACCTCTCAGTCAGGCTGAAGTCCTTCAGAGCTACAGAATTCTTAAAAGAGAAACCCAAAGAGCTGTAACCACAGGTATCATGTAGAAAGATTTTCCTACTTTTATTAGTATTTTTTGTCCCTTCCTTAAGGAGCAGGAAGGGATGTTTTTTTTGACCAAGTAGCGCACACCCAATTTACATCTAACCTGGCTTCCAAGCCCGGGTGATCCTAAGACTTTTAATTTATTGAGGGAGAAACATGGTTTCTAATGTGCTAATGGATTTCTTTTTTCCAACTGGAATTCAGTTCTGGCTTGTTTAGTTAAGCTTCAGTTTGAGCAATGCTTGTTGGAGACCACAGTATCAGGAGGAAATGGTTGCCTCTGCTTGTTTCCCATGACCTATTACTTCAGCCTCCAAGGGGATGCATCTGGGGACTGCTCTGTTTATCTAGCTGACTACTGCTTCAGTGGGAATTTTGACACAGGAGGAAAGCTTGGCCAGCAGAGGGGAGGGGAACAGGGAGCACTCCAAACTGGCAGCTCCTGTGGGAGAAAGGAAATGTTTTTCCTTGCAAAATCTGCAGATTAAAGTCTCTGGTCACTCTCCTCAGAAGTCATCCTTCTTTTGGCTTAAGTGTGTTAGTGCAGAGCTCATTGTTGGCATGGGGAAGAGGTGGTTTTCTCCAGCTTCGCTTGATCTCCTACTCCCTTCCCCCACTGTCACTTTTGTCTCTGATTAAATATTTTGAAAGGAAACAGATGGGGATGCTTTGAGCCCCAGTGGGCTAGAGTGCAGGATTCCTGAACCTGTGTGGGTATTACTTAGCCTGGTGGTAATGTTTTACTGACCGGTTTATTTTCTTTTGGATTTGAACAAAGGAGGCCTGACTGCTCCTGATTTATGAGAGGTAAATAAAAAGCAGTTCGTTGTCGGCACTGCCATTTCTCAGCAGTTGTCAGGAAGGAAAGAGATGGTCATGCCACTAATGATTTAAAGTGTGTGACTAGCAGCTATACACTGCCATTAAATAATACAAGGAAAAAAAAGTGCTTGGCTTGTAACGAGCATTTGGCTGCTCTTGCTTTTAGAGGAAGTGAGTAATCAAAGGGAAAAACATGCCTGTTTAGAGTGACGCCCATTTCAAAGGCTACACTGTATTGCAGCCTGTCCCATTGCCTCTCTTGGCTGTTCCTGTTGCAACATCTTCCCCACACACACAGTGTCAGGCATGGAGTCTTGCTTCCTTCCATTGGTGATGATGCGTGTGTCAGCCCTGTAAAGCCACACTTAAAACTCCTGGTGTCCTGCAGGACAGAGAGAAACTTCTTACCACCTCCAGCAAAGGATTTTCCACTCAGTTCTGCTGTCCTTACACTGATACGGTTCACAGTTATGTGGAGTTTTGGCCAAACACATGGCAGTCTTGTGGAGAGTGCCGGTGCTCCACAGAGTCACTGGGTTAGAGTTGTTACTATTCTAAGCAGCAGCAGCTGCTACAAATTTAAAATTTTCTTAATTAAAAAAAAGTGCAGAGTTATTTTCCAGGCCATGTTTCTACTGCACACACTAGCAGCACTTGCAGTAGTGCCACTCTAAGCATACATGAAACAATAAGGATCTTTCTGATGCCTTCCAGACGAGTCAGAGCTATTTTGGGAGCTCTAGTACGTGTTTGTAAACTCTCAGATCATTTTTGCCTCCTTAACACTTAGAAGTAACTCCTTCCTGCCCTGCTTAAAATCAAGTGAAGCTTCTTAGTTTGATTTCCTAGAAATAGGCAGGGATTTCCCCCCTCCTCCTTTCCAGGCTCTCTCCAGTCCCTTTATAGGGACTTGTTCACCAGCTAACCAGACCTGTTTTGTGACTGACTGTATTCCAGGCTGTAGCATCCAGGGCTTCATTCTTGCTCTTTACCTGCCCTTCCCTGAGCCAGCCCAGGAGTGGGCAGGGGAAAGGTTCTCAGCCAGCGGGGTCCCAGGGGATTCCCGATCCACTGCTGCAGAGCTGCCAGCTGCCCAGCCAGAAGGAGCACGGCCAGGTCAAGAGGAAGGGCGAGGGGAAGGGGGCTGCAGGCAGAGAGCCAGGGGGGTGTTAGACCTGCAGTTCTGCCCCTCGCCCCCCACTTCCTGAGGAGGGGTCTGCCTGTGGAGCCTGCTCCTCATCGCTGATGTTTGCCAGACTTGTAATTTCATGTTCGGTCTCACAGCACAGAAAATGTAATTGCACAGTCCCTCCCACACGGCGCTCATCAAGGCCTGCAGGGGCTGACTCGTTTCCTGTTTCATGCTTGCTTCAGCACTTCATTTTTACCTTTTGCAGCTTTCCCTTTCCAGCCCCAGGAGCAATTCAGTGCCACAGTACATTCCCTGATTGCAAACCCAAGAGGTCCCTGAGTTTTTGGGTCTTGGAGCCTGGAGTCCTCCACTGGGTTTGGTTTACAGGAGGTACAGGAGGTAGCAGCTTTGTAGCATTTCCAGAAACAGGATCATTATCAAACTGACAGTGGCTCTGGGGCATGAATTTCAGAGGCTTCTACTTAATCAAGATTTAGATCTGAAAAGAAACCAAAGCTCTGAGGGATTTTCGCTTGCCTCAGAAGAAACCATGCTGAGAGTTGTATCTCAAGGTCACTCAATCATCCCAGCCCCCTCTGCTCCTTCTCATCACATGACCTGCTCATAGCCAGCAAAGAATTAAAGCAGGGTCATGGATTGATTTTTTTTTCCAAGGAAATCCTCCTGGGAGATAACCTGTGTGAATGCCTGGGCAGAGTCGGGCAGAGGTCCCAAGAATAGGGCTGAGCCTCACAAAAATCCTCACAGGCTCCGGGGCTGACTGCTCAAACCATAAATTGTATCAGCAGGTTTGGTTTCATGTGGTTACAAGCAGCGCAGAAACCCAAAAAAGGCTTTCCCCGGGCTCTAACGTTTCAAAAAAAGAGGGGCTGAGATAAAAGCTGCAGATTAGTACCTTGTTTGGGGGCAAAGACAGGTTATTCTGACCTAATGGATGTAGTGGTGTTCATGCATGGGGTTACCAATGTGCTGGTTTGTAATAAAACAGGTTCCAGTAACATAAAGAGAGAAATCCCTCCTCCCCCACAGATGCAAAATCTGCCTTCAGAGTAGGAGATGGGCTGCCATGTCAGCTGGGGTAATTTGGCTTATCAGATTTATTAACATGCTTGTCAGTAATACACGTTTTATCTGATGCTGTAATCTGTTTGCCACACAAAGTCAGTTTGTTTAATAAGCTTCTGAGGCCTGGGCAGAGAGAGGCAATGGGTTTTTTCATCAGTGTGTTGGGGAGAGAGTAAGCACAGGAACTGTGTGTCCATCAGGAATCACGCACAGCCTGTGCTAAGGCTTTGTGTAGCTACAGCAAGCAGGAGGCTTAGGGGCAGTGCTTAATACATTTGGGAATTGTGCTTTCACAGCGGTGCACTGTCTCTGACTCCAATTCCAGGCATGGAATGAGAGGCAACACCTTGGAGGCGTCCCTGTTAGACAAACACACATTCACACAAGCTGTGTGTTATCTCCTTATGGCAGTGCATGTGTGATACCAGCCTGCTGTGTTCTCCCTGGTCTCTGCTCTCCCTTCACTGACAGCTCTGCCACACTGGACTGCATACTCTCTCAGACCATCTAGCCTCGAACATGTGTTGCAGGGCCAGAAAACCATGAGGCAAGGCTCTGCTAGCAAGCTCTCTGCCAACCTTGCATTTTTCTCCTCCCCATCTACCACTCCAAATCTGTCATCTATCAGGAAATACTGCACAAACTGCAGAACGTGATTTTTTGTATTAGTTGCTTTAGACAAAGAATCATCCACAGCAGGGGCAACATAGAGGAGCAATGAATAGCTGTCATGTCATTGGAGAATCCTCAGCACAGACCATTCGTCTTTCCAGCAGTGCTCATCACACCCCAGTGAGGATTGTACTGCTCTGGCTCTCAGGAAAAAGGATGTCCTGGAATTGATCCCACCTCTCAGGGACTTACCTTGCTTCTTGTTATCATGTGGTTTGACAACACACCATATACTCGTCTTTCACTGACACACTGGAAGTGGGTTAAGGAACACAAAAATACTGGGGGTGTTGGCCCCAAAAGAATCTGAAGAGATTTCCTTCCTCTAAAGATGAATTGTAGGTGGTTGCTACCTTTGGATCTGAGTATGAAGCACAAGGGAATTAGAGCAGATTCATAAAAGTTTCTTAGAAAAACACAGCTGATTAAAGAAAAAGAAAATGGTTGAATAGAATGTGTGCAGCATGTGAACAATCAAACCCCCCTGCATGGCCATCTCACACAGCACCAGCTAATGTCCAAGGCATCAGACTCCTGGCCAGCCTGGAGTTATTCCTCTGTTCAGCTGGAATGCTGAACCAAAAGCACACAGGGTGTGTGTGCTGTCTGGGCTGCATGTTAGGAGAGAGCAGAGGGACATTGGCCCTCATGTTCAGGGCTGCCTACACAGGCCCATCTAAAGGCATGCACTGCAGGCCCGGGGAACCTGACCACCAGATACATGCAGCTTGCAGTTTTTCCAGGGATTGTCATGGGCTGTACAGCCCCAGGATCTCCCAGCAGCTGGAGCAGCCAGTTGCCAACCCCACGTGGCTGCGGGTGCTGCTGAAGCAGGGCCAGTTTCCAGGACAGAGGCTCAAGTGATGACAGCTTCTGCTGCAAAGGACTCACACATCACAGCCAAGGCAGAAAGAGAAGATGAAGTTCTGCAAATTTTGAGTCTTGTAAACTAAGATTGGTCACACAAAGAAGTGGAAGTGAAGGAGATTGAGACCAAAGCGAGGCACCCAAATTCTAGTTCCTGCCTACATGCAAACCAATGAAAATACATAAGACAGGCTTTTAAAAGTGAACAGGCATCCAAAAGTCCTTTGGCACCTTTGCAAATCTAACCAGTGATGTGCTGATGCCTAACTAGATTTAAGCTCCTGACTTGGCATTAGGTATCTAAAACTTTCTCTTGCATCTTTTTCATCCTTTAGCAGGACATTTTCAAGCCATTTAGTAGGACTTGAGCAACTCCCTAGGAAAAAAATGTATTTGTACTAGAGTACTAGTCTCTCTCAGGATCATTTACATGTAGAGCAGAAAAAACTTTAACACATCAAAGTTTTACTAAGTAAGGAGATGAGAATTACCATGTTTACTTTTTACTTAAGTCATGTGAGATTGGGGTGTATGGCAGAAGATAGTGGACATTGAGTCATGGATGTGATGGCAGAACACGCAGGGAACTCTAAACAGTGCCATGAATTCACTCTCTGAGAGTGATTTGTTACACTTTCACACTCCTCTTGAAAGCAAAGGGAACTTTTATGAGAGGGTGATGTGAAGTCGAAGTCAGTCTATTTCCAAATTCAAGAATGTATGTCACTAGGGTTCAGCAATAAGAAATGCAGCTCTTTTGCTTGTATGTTAATACAAGACACCAGGGAAATGTTTGCATATTTTTTTCATACATACTATGAGTTAATTATTACCACAAGACTTTTTTTTAAAGTCGTACTGAAAATATTTTCCCTAAGAAAACAGTCAGTGATTGGAAAAGCAAATAAATCAGTGTATAAATGCTTGTTATCTTACTATCCTTACTGCAACTGGCTCCTGCAAGCTCTGATGATGGATGAGCACATTAGAACTGCACGTATTTAAGGCACTACAGGCTTTTCAGTGCCAGGAGCTTAAAGTACACTGTCAAGTTATAAATCACAGGCCAAAGTTGTGCCTTGACATCAAGCACTCCAAGCAGCTCAAATGGCAGTATTATTTTAAAGTACTTGTGTGTTTCTAATGAAATACTGGATTTGCTTTTAATTTTTGTTTTCACCATGTTTGTTTGCATTTTGCTCAGCTTGAGCAGGCAAACTGGGAGGTGCATATCCAGTATATCTTAGTTCTGCTTATACATGCTAGCTGTATTTGATTTGCAAATATTTAAAACACTTTGGGAGGTTGTTTTTAAAACTGGAGTTGTTTTTTTTTCATTTTATAAAACTTCAAAATTGAGTTAAAATGTTTTCTTCTTCTCTTGGGATGTGTGACAAACTGACCCCTTCCCTGCTTAGTCTTTCCTGATGCCCTACACATTCTGCTCACTGATCCTCTCTGACTACTCTGTGGAGCTTTTGGTTAACACTTGTCTGCAGCTCCTTCCACCTGCATGTGTTGCAGAACACTAGAGTCACCTGTGACCTAGTGCTTTGTTTCTGCCTCTGTTCTGGTTAAGATTAATGTATCCTCTCTTTAGGTGCAAAATTTCCCATTAAATGGACTGCGCCAGAAGCAGCACTGTATGGGAGGTTCACAATAAAGTCAGATGTGTGGTCTTTTGGCATCCTACTGACAGAGCTGGTAACAAAAGGGAGAGTGCCATACCCAGGTAAGAAAAATGTTCTGCTTCATCTGGAAAAAGGAGTTGGAATGGGCCATGTGTTTGAGCTGGAATGTTTATTTATATTCACTGACCTCAAAGGAGAATGGCTATAATGTGTAAGTTTTGTGTATGCTTGAAAACAGTTCTGACTCAAAGCTGCTTGGTGATGGTCATGGTAAAAATGACAAGAGGACAATTCAACGTATTCATTTCTACTGTTTTAATTGTGCAATTCAATTAATATAATTTCTAGACAACTAATGTAAGCAGTGTAAAATTATTATACTCTGGAGCAAATAACTCTCCATAGTATTGCATTTACTTTAAGATACCAACAGTTAAACTCCCACAGAGGCCATACTCCATTTATTCTGTCAGTCTGGTTCACTGCAAGGTTTGATGACTGTCTGAATGTCTAGTACTATCAAATCTCTTTTTCATAAACTCTTAAATTTCAATCCTTGAGATGGATTGAAAGGGAGGAAAACAGTTCTGTAATATGCAGACCAGAGCTCATGGCAGGGTCACAGCAGGGCCAGATTCTCTGCATGGGAGAACTGGAGGCCCCATGGCTCTTTGTTGAAACCCTGCCAAGTGCCCAATGGATTAAGATTTGTAGGAGGGGGTGATTGGATCTGCATTCAGGTTCAGATCTGCATTCAGTGCCTGAAGATTATAGGCATTCAGGTGAAGAGGAAAGGGGTGAGGTGAAAGCTATGCATTACATGGAAAAGAATTTAATCCCTTCTTTTTCTCATCAGCACAGATATTAACAACAGGGGATGCCCTGCATTTCAATAATCATCTAGCTGCATTTTTAGTCTTTTTATTAAAAAAAAAATCATCTAAATACTTAACAGTCTGGCTGTGTGCACTGCAGCTGATTTAATGGAAAGTGCCCTACAGCAGTTTCAATTTTCCAATGTGTGCTGTGACCAAGCAGTCAGATCCATATATCAAACTGAGCAGGAGAAGCATCAAGGTGGAGTTCAGTTTATCCTGTGGTGTCTCACACCACTTCAGAAGACTGAACTCAGCAAAACTAATCTTCCAGAGTTTTACCAGGAATTTCAAGTTTGCTCGGACCTAGCAGCTGGTAGCTGATATTTGAGAAGAGATTATGGGGACTGGAAGGCATCTCATGATCAGCAGTGAACTTTGGCATGATTAATAGGGAGCAGCTTAGCAAAGGTGTGGCTGTGACAACTGAATGAGGTTGAAAATGTAATGGCATTTATCTGTGGAGTGGATGAGTCCCTCTGCCCAGCACTTCCCCATGTTGGGTGTTGCCTCCAGTCACAGCAACTGTGTCACCAGTCAGCACAGAAGTCCTCCTGCCATAAGGATTCCTGGTAAAGGTTGAGAAAGCTATGATTTCTGCAGGTCTATTGAGGTTTTAAGCAGAAGTGGCATGCTGTGCAAAGGTCAAAGACAGAAAAAATATGTATAAGCTTGAGTTTATGTGGTGTTTCTCCCAAAGGGTGGGCAATGTTCCTGACTGGGCTGCAGAAATTCTCTGGTCACTGCCAGCAGAGTGGGTGCAGGGACCAGGTGTCATCAGCCAGGGAAGAGTGAAGGTGAAAATACCATTCCATGCAAAAACAACCATTTAAGCCCTATGTTTACTCACAATCTGTAACTGAACACAGGGTTGGCCATGGCTGCAGAGGATGTCTGCACTTCATAAATGTTTCTTTCACCAAAGGAGAAAGGGTCCACAGGATGTGCATTTAAGTGCTTGCAATATATAACTTCTTGTAGGAGCCATGACAGTAATCTCAGGCATGGGCTGTGTCCTGAAATTTTGGACAGTTTTATTATGTGGCAGCTTGAGCACATCAAAGACAACCAGTGGGATCTCTCCTCTTTCAGCACCACCCTACCCCTTCATCCCTCACTACATAAAGCCCTCACATGCCGGAAGTCCTTCTGGCTCATTCTCCTCCACCTGCACTAGGAAGACACCAAGTAGCTGGAAGCAATCTTTTGTGTGTTACATACCACAAAGTCAGCAATTTTATGGAAAGGCATGTACTGCTTTGGTTACACCCTGCCCAGGGTCTATGCCAGGGCCATTCCTTCCCACCAGGCCTCCCCTATTGCTCATCTGGGAGGTCTTACCCATCCTCATGGTCACCCATTCACCCATCATCACTCCCCTCTGCCAGTTTTACATAAAGGCAGCTTGGATCTTCCATCTGAATGCCCAAAGTCTACAGATTTCAGTCCAGTCTCATTTCCCAGATCCTAAATGGGAAAGGGCTGAGGCAGCAGTGGAGGAGAATTGGGGCCTTCTCAGAAGGATCTGTCTTTGCAAGTGGATTGAAAAGAGAGCTTGGACTTCCCAAGGTGACAAAGGCCTCATGAGCTCCTTAGAAAAGACTTGCTTTTCCCCTGACACAGAAAGGACCATCTATCTCCTGCTTCATGCTGGGAAGTGGAAGGACCTTGTGAAGGACAAAGTTTCATGAATACCTATCCCTGAATGAGATAGGGAGTAGGGTTCAGAAGCACCCACAGGGCTTTTCTTGCCATTATGGCATGGCTTGCACAAGGAGGAAAAGATGGGTTTTCTATCACCCTGAGAGGCAAGACAGCCCTCTTCACCCAAGCAGACAACCCATAGGTGAGAGAATGCGGCTTTTGGCACTGCCAGTACTTTGTTGCCCAAGATGTGACACTGAAAAGTGTCAGCCTTGAAACAAATAGGGTCATGGAGCAGTCTGTCTGCTGTAATATCCAATTTTTGAAATAGTTGTGGGCATGTTGTCCTGATGTTCCTGCTTACAGCTTGTAGGAGGCTGGGGAGAAGTGGAGAGAGGCCCTCAGACAAAGGGATTGCTCTCTTGCTTGACAAGCTCTTAGTGCCTGGAGAGATGATTTACCATCCCAGTCCTGGGGTGGTACCCGTGCCTGCAGGACACCATACCTCGTGCCTTCCCATGTCTGAAACCAGGCATTGTTTTGAGCTTGTGTAGAAGGAGGGAGAAGCACAATAAGTAGGGCAGAGGGGGGAAGGCAGGCAGTTTACAGGAGGGAAACAGACTGGGTGGAACAGAACTTGGCATTCTTTGTCCTACAGATTTCAACCAGTTCCTGTCCTGGTGCCCTGTTTTGGAAGAGAGGCTGGTGCAGTGGTGACATACATGAGCAATAAAGATTTTGCTGTTGGAGATAAAGATCAGTCATGGGTTCATAATAAAGCCTTGCCCCAAGCCCTATAGCTCCCACAAGCAAGACCAACTTTTTGGAAGGTGTCCTCATGTCCATACTTCAACCAAGCCTGTTTCTCTGTCAGTGATCATAATGGGCCACTATGATAACTAATTTATGCCCTTTTTTATGCTTTCTTAGCCTTTTCACAAGGCAACAGATTAGAGTAAGGCACTTTCACAGTCTTTCACACAGAGGTTCTATTTTGACTATTACAGTGCAGAAATGAAAAATAGATAGGGCCAAGAGGAGGCCTCTCAGAGGAGGAGCCAAGCTTAAGAGATAGTCTGCTTAGTGGACCTTTTTTAGTATCAGTTTCTTTTCTCTTTGACAAATGCCCTTCCCTAGCAGTAGCTGGAGAATCTGTGGGCTTTTAACATGCTACCTTTGGGACAGACAAAAATCTCAGCCACACCAAACAAGCACCTCTGACCTTATCCCTTCTGCTTTCTGCTGCAGTTGTCACATCAAGAACATTTTCATTTTAACTCTAGTGTGACAGCCCCCATTGTGCTACTCACATTGCTGCCTCTGGCCAGGCAGATCTTCAAGTCAGGGCTCCAAGCAGCCCCGCAGCCTTTGGGCAGCCGTATTCAGCCTCCTCATCCCTGGGGGAAACTGGGCCATGAGTGCCAGAGAGCATGTGGTACCCAAGCCTGGGGCCAAGTACATAACATCGAGCCAGCATAGGTAGGTGGGTGTAACATCATCGTGGATGGTAAATAAGAGGTTAAGAAAGATATGTACTCTAGCACATGGGATAGATAAGGTCAGGTGGGTTTATTTGTAAGCAAGGAAGCTCCACTCACAAATGCTCTAGCTCAAGATTGCATCTATTCATTTGTACCAAGCAAATAATAAGTTGTTTTAAAGCAAAAAACAGATATTGATAGTCTAGCTTTGAAGATGAGGAGATGTTGGGGATTTTCAGGCTTAAATTTTTAAGTGAAGTGGCATGACTTTCAGAGTTTTAAAACTTGTTCCTCCTTTTCCACAGAAATAACTTGGTTTCCATTGCACTCAGTAAAAACAGTGTTCAGAGGCTGTCTTCCATTAGGAGCAGCTTTGCTGTTCCCTTCCATGCACTGTATTAGTCTGATCACTGGTTTGAAAGCATGCAGTGGATCTGGAAAGAGCATCACTCTCTATCTGTGTATTGGGTTTGCATGGCCAAGTGTGGACATGATTTTCTGAGGCTGAGAGAGTTTTTCAGCCTGTCAGTGGCTGGTCTGTTCCCAAGGGAAAGTCTTTCAGGAAACTTTCTCTTCCAAAGACTGTTTTTTGTATATAGGTTTTAGTTCCCAAAACAATGTCACACAGCTGTTCTGAATGTGTTTTTCTCTTGTTGCACCAATGGGACCAGAGAGGTGGTTCCTTTGGCCAGTCACGTTGACCTGTATGGGAGCACCTAGTGAAAAGGGTTGCAAACCCCGAAATAAAGGCTCTGCCTCACTGGGATCAAACCTTGCTGTTATGATTTGAGTCCACTCTTCTATTTCATGTCCACTAGTGACAGCCAAGCTTTCATAGTTGAGGGAGGGCGTGCCTGAGAAGATGCTGTGACCTTGTGGGAGGCCTGTGGAGAGTGGAGCCCTTGCTGGAGCAGTGTGTCCTTGAAGGACCATGGAAGAAGGACCCACGCTGTAGCAGTTTGTTGCCCATGGGATGGACCCATGCTGGAGAAGTTCATGGAGACCTGTCTCCCATATAGGGACCCCATGCTGGAGCAGGGGAAGGACTCCTCTCTCTGAGCTGCAGAAGAAACAACCAGTGATGATAACATCCATTCCCTGTCTCCCCGCACCAGTGGGGGAGGAGCTAGAGCTGGGAAGGAGAGAGGGGTGTGGATAAGGAGTTTTTAAGGTCTTATTTTGCTTCTCATTATCCTGCTCTGATTTTGTTAGCAGTAAATTCAGTTGATATCTCTAGTTCTAGCCTGTTTTGCCCATGACACTATTTGGCAAGTGATCTATGATGAACTCACAAACCCTTCATTATATTTTCTCTTCTCTGTCCAGCTGTGGGGTGGAGTGAGAGAGAGGCTTTGGTGGGTGCCTGGCATCCATCCAGGGCCAACCCACTACAGTCTAAGAGAAGAAAGCGATAATAAAGTAGCCTAAAACAATTGCTCTCCTCACTGGACTTCACATGTCCCAAAGTAATCTGTAGAGCTCATTAGTTTGGTTGCAGGGACACTCCCTAGTTACAGTAATGTTTCTGGAGTTCTGGAAGAGCAGCATTGCCCAGATCCATGCTATTTGCACATTTGCTGTGCTCCATCTAATCAAGCTCCTAAGAGCACACCAAAGTACTTTCCAGTGTTTTCTTTAGCCACAACTGGAAACTCCACATCCTTTTTTATATTTTAAAGTTACTCTTAAAGTCACTATAACATAAAGTTCCTACAACTTTTCTAGGAAAAGCCAGGCAGTATTGCATTTCTGTCCCCAGTCTATATGGGCAGTAGATTTTTATTGTACTGAGCATTAGAGTGGCCATATCCTGTGGCATCCTGAGATTATTGAAGGTTTCACTAATAAAGCTGGAGAGTGGGAGGTTATTTGAGTTTTGGTCTTCTCACAAAATTAAAAGCCAATGGAAAAGCCATCTTTTGGGAATTGGATGTTTTCTTCTTGGCCGGATCTAAATTCTTGAAACATCATGAGCGCAAGCTGTTTTTTCATATAATTCTACAATGACAGAATAGTCTGGGTTGGACAGGACCTCTTAAAGGTTATTTAGTCCAATCCTACAATAAGCAGGGATATCTTAAGTTACTCAGAGCCTTGTCCAGCCTGAACCTGAATGTTCCCAGGGACGGGGCATCCATGATCACTCTGGGCAACCTGCTCCAGTGTTTTACCACCCTCATTGAAAAAACCCTTTTTTTCTTATACCTAATCCAAATTTAATCTCCTTCACTTTAAAACCATTACCCCTTGTCCTATCCCAACAGGCTAACAGGCTCCCTTCAAGTACTGAAAGTCCACAATAAAGTTTCCCCTGAGCCTTCTCCTCTCCAGGCTGAACAATCCTGATTTTCTCAGCTATTTCTCATTTCAGGGCCCTCCTCTGGACTAGCTCAAACAGGTCCATGTCCTTCCTGTGCTGGGACCCCAGAGCTGCATGCAGGGTTCCAGGTGGGGGTCTCAGCAGAGCAGAGCAGAGGAGCAGAATGCTCTCCCTGCCCTGCTGCCCATGCTGCTCTGGATGCAGCCCAGGACACGTTTGGCTCTCTGGGCTGTGAGTGCCCATGGCTGGCTCGTGTCCACCCTCTCACCCACCAGCACTCCCAAGTCCTTCTCCACAGGGCTGCTCTCACTGTGTTCATCCCCCCAGCCCAAACTGATACCAAGTGTTGCACCAGCCCAGGTGGAATAGCTGTACTCAACAAAAGAATAATGCTGAGTATTTTATTTCACAGATTTAAGGATTTTAGGATAAACTTTTAAGGGGTCTGGAAGCATACTGCAAGCAGAATGTCATTTATTATTTATTAAGAGTTGAAACTCTTGGGTATTCATTAGGAGAGAGGAGTTGTACAGACTGCTCAGATATTCTCTCTGTGGTGCTAGAAATGCAGGTACGACAGACTCCTGCTATAAAAAGAGAAACACTAAAACTTGCAGGATAAGATAAGTCTATAGAATAGGTTTGTAAACACAAATAGGCCATTTAAGATGTAAAATTTATATCTCTTTTATACTGCTATTTTTAAAAGTCTGACTAGTAATTCAATTGATTTAGAAATAAAAGTCTTTGAAACTCTGTTTTTAAATTAGCAGTTCATGTCAAAACTAACATAATTTCTTTGGCAAATCCTAGGTGCTTCAGCCCTTGCTGGATGAATTCCGGTGAGGAACATGAGGATTTCTTGCTTTAGTTTCATAACTGGGGTTTACTGTGAGGGAAGGGAAGGGGGAAAGGAGAAAGAAGAAAAGAAAAGAAAAGAAGGGCATTTTCCTGGATTAAACTGTGATGAAAAAGCCTGGCTTGACTCACTTTCCAGGGACATAAAAATGACTATGATTTCAGACAGCAATGTCTCTTTCATGTTCTTTTTTCTACCTTTTTGTTAAACAAAGGGAAGTGAAGAGCTGTTTATGTTTTTCCTCCCCCTTCTGTCTCCTCAGGGTTTTTCTTCCAGCACACAGTTCGTTATCAGGTTTCAGAGTGTGCTTTGCAGCACTGAGTAAAGCACTGGATAAAAATACCAAACATTTGATATCTTAGAACAACAAGTCAGTTGGGAAGGAGCTTTTCTGTTGCTGTTGCTTCCATCCATGTTGTACTTAAGGATGTACTGCCAAAATAAAAACAAGGAGTGCAGTTTATTAGTGGTTATGTATATATGAACAGATGAGTTACCAGTAACAGTTATTTTCATAGCCTCTGATAAGGGAAGTGAAGCACAGCAGAAGTTCTCACCCCAAAACACGAGGTAATTCATCTGATTCAAAGACAAGGATATGAAAAAAGGCGCAGATTGTTGTTCAAAACACAAATTTATAAAACTAATATTGAGAACATAAAGTGAACAGAAGGCACGTGTTCTTTTCTTGTAGTATCTTGAAAACTGCAAGGCCAGTTTGGGTTGATGCTGCCTTGGGTTTGTGGTGTCTAACAGACCAGTAGTGTTTTGTAGTTTAATGAAGAAGTAAAATATCTTTGGAAATATTCTTGCTGGACAGTGAGGAACACCCAAATGTTTGTTCAGTATGTTCTTGTTTGTTGTGAGCCTCTGCGACCTCACAACATCAGTTTGGAGTCAATAATACAGGAGAAACTTAACTCTATGCAGAATCTGATGTCTGCAGAGGCTTGTTATTAGTCTCTTTTCATAATTTTGAGGACCTAACCATGGTCCACTTTAGGAGCCATTCAAAGTGTTTGCTCCTGTTTATGAACACCTAACACCAAAAATATGGTGGGTGGATGCAGATGATAAATGAAACACAAGAAACCAGTGCTGAAGTGTTGGTCTGCAGGTTAGGGAGTACTGTAAATCAGTAATCTAACCTTCCTTTTTGCAATTATTACTGTGAAAGGGAGCATTAAGGAGAGGCCTTTAAGAGTATGAGACCATTTTCTGGAGAGGTTCCTTCATGCATAGCAGGCAGCAAAAGAAACAGTGCCCTACTTCTTTTTCCTTTCCCTTCCCTTGCAGAAAAACCCATATATGAAACTAAACCAAGTACTCCTTGTATTTGAAAATGGGAGGTGCTGCTGTAAGCTAAGCAGAACCGTGTTGTGACCATGACATGGATAACTGAGAGCCTAAATATAAATACAAGGAATAAGTGGTGAAACCATGCCAAGGTTACAGTGACAGGATAGGAATATGAACTTTGCCCAACCACTGCAAATTGATATCAGTAGGAGGAAATTACCCTGACAAGATAAGAGGAAAAGAGGTTTTGTAATCCTAACATGTGATTCTAGGTGTGAATGGTTGAAAAGGCTGAATTTTGCCGTTTATTTCTAAGCATCCTTAATAATTAAACACACCCAGGACATGAGGATACAGACAAAAGACTAAATCCAAGGTTACAGCCAAATAACCATAGAAAATGCTGTGTAGTGTAAGGATTTTATTCCCTGTCATGGGTTAACCCCAGCCAGTAACTTAAATACCACACAGACACTTGGTCACTCCCACTGCTCACCCCCAGGCTTCCCAAAGGGGAGAAGGAGAATCAGAAAAAAGGTAGAATCTTTTCTTCTTATCTTGACAGGGTAATATCCTCCTGCTGATATCCAAGAAGTTGGGATAATAACAGTTTAATAACTGGAATAAAGTAAAATATAATAATAATTTTATTGGAAATGAAAAAGAGAGGCATATACGCCAAGAAAAACAAATGATGCACAGCACAGTTTCTCCCAGCTTCTTGTGCACCTCCTCACTGGCAGAGCATGAGAAACTAAAAAGTCCTTGACGTAGGATAAACTCTACTTACCAAAAACTAAAACATCGGTGTGTTACCGACATTATTCTCATACTAAATCCAAAACACAGC
The DNA here is from genome assembly GCA_013399455.1 of Anthoscopus minutus. Taxonomy (NCBI): domain Eukaryota; kingdom Metazoa; phylum Chordata; class Aves; order Passeriformes; family Paridae; genus Anthoscopus; species Anthoscopus minutus. The sequence goes on along the minus strand of VWYI01032802.1, from coordinate 50,342 downwards.
ATTGTACCAGCTACTAGGAAGAATGTTAACTCTATCCCAGCCAAACCCAGACATTTTTACAAGTCAAAGTGTAGGGTGGATAAATGAACATTATTGAAGAAGGCAATTGAATTGTTCCTCACAAATAAGCTTGCAAAAATACAAGGTTTCAGGTTCTGGAGGTGGGATGAGCAAACTATTTAAAAGGACACCCTGCAAGAAGGAAGTGGAGGATTCCCAGGGAAGGATAGTGTCATGGAAGCCAGGGAGAGGATAAGCTAACAGAAAGTGCAACATCGAGGTGCTGGTTCCTAGATTCGGTCATGGGAAACTGAAGTGTTCCTGCTGGTTCTCCTGCAGAGATGCTTGGCTGGACCTGCTAAGTCAGGAGAATTAATTCTGCAGATATTTTTCAGCAGGGGACTGGGGCAGGGCAAGCACAAAGCTTGCAGCCAGCGGGCAGATTTCCTCTGAAACACCTCCGCATGCCCGCAGTGCCCTTACCCCTAGTTCTGTTAAAAACAGTCTTAACCCTAGTTCTGTTAAAAAGAGAGTACTGGGAGAGAAATGTAAACTAAAGCTGAGAGCGACTTGCAGTTAATGTTTGGTGAAAAGCACTTCAGCAGAGGAATTAAGGGGTTACACAGAAAATAAAAGGTACCAAAGGGCCTGGCGTTACTCCCAAAGTCAAGCAAGATGACTCACCATCCCTGAAGATATTTAAAAGTCTGTAGATGTGGTGCTTAGGGACATGGTTCAGCGGTGGACTTGGCAGTGTTAGGTTAACAGTTGGACTCAGTGATCTTAAGGGTCTTTTCCAACCTAAATGTTTCTATGATTCTGTGAAGGTAATACAACTTTTTAGTTCTTTCTTTTGAGAGAGAGAGAGAGAGCTATGGTTCTTCAGTGGAGATGTTTTACTTGGCATTTGACTTGTGAGAAGCTTTGTTCTGTTCTGGTTTGGGAACAGTCGAATATGATAGAAACTCTACTAATCAGCACAGATGGAGGGAGTGCAGGTCAGCAGCAATAAGCTACTGGGCTGACACTGAAGGCAATGGTGCTGGACAGCCCTGGTAGCCAGGAGCAGCAGAATTTGTCTTGAAGCCCCTGCACCATGATCTCACAGAATGCTTTCAGAAAGGCCCACGCTCAGTGTGAGGATTTCAGAAATTCATCTTAATTTCTAGAATTTTGAATTTTCCATTTTTTCCAATGCATTTGTTTTCCTTAAGCATATCACATATTGTATTTCACGGTTCCTTCTATCAGAGAGGGAAAGCACCAAATCCTGCCCATTGTCAGTAAGCCAAGAGCGTAACCATGGGAGCAGTGTTCTGTTCATCACTGCATCCTAAAACCCTTTACTGAGAAAGAAGATAATCCAGGTTTCCTTGCAATACGTGAGGAGCTGAAACAGGACATCAGTGTGGTGGTGTTTCGCTTGTCTTAACCAAAAGAAAGCAGTATGATTGGGCAAAACTATGTGTTGTAGGTATAGTTATACTTGGTTAATTTTTCTGTAATTTACTGTGGATTTGGATGCCCTTCACAGGTATGAATAACCGTGAAGTCTTGGAGCAAGTAGAACGAGGTTATCGGATGCCGTGTCCTCAGGACTGTCCCATCTCCTTGCATGAGCTTATGATTCACTGCTGGAAAAAAGACCCAGAGGAGCGTCCAACTTTTGAATATTTACAGGGTTTTCTTGAAGACTACTTCACTGCAACAGAACCCCAGTACCAGCCTGGCGACAACCTGTAAATCCCTGGTTTCCAGACACTGTCATGAATTACCAGGTCTTTCTCAGCCCTGTCCCACCTGCTCTCCACCTTCCAACTCTGTGATCGGCTTCTCCAGAGTGCAACATCTTCCAGCACTGCAATGCTCAGGAGGGCTGAAGCTGGGAACTTCCACAGCCCTTGCCTATGACCACTTGTCCTAATAATCTGAATGTCCTGGATGAAAAGGAGAAAAACACTTGTTTTTTCTTATTCAGAGACTCCAAAACTGCATTGTATTGATGTTATGTAAACTGCAAAACCTCTGTTCATTGTAAATAGTAACTCAGTGCCAATAACTGATCCTAGTGCTTTCCTTTTTTTAAAATGCAAAACCTATGTGATTTTAACTAGTCTTCTCCTGATTCAACTAAAAGTATTATTTTCCAGAAGTGGCCTCTTTGTCTAAAACATTTTTTTTTCATGTTTTAACAAATAAAAAAAATCAGGACAGGTATTTGGGTTTTTGCTTTTTTATATATAAAATATATATAATATATATACATACCTGTACATACAGTATATGGGTGCTGTTGCAGAGGAGGCTCATTTGGAATTGAATGAATCCTGCTGCAGCTGTACCCAGAAAGCGATAATTTTACTGCAGACATAAAAACACTGGTGAGATTCTGAAAGCCAGTGATCTAATTTTTGGCTTTTGCCAAGCATGATTTTTTTAAATTGGATTGCACTTTTTGTTTATGATTATGTACCTGTAGATGGTTGTAACTTTGCTCTTTCAGGAATCACGTGCTGTATTTACAGTAATGTTTCCAATGTTTGACAAGTGTGTGATGATTTGTTCTTGAAATTAAAACGAACATATTTAAAGCAAGAAAACTACACCATCACCGTTTGAACTGGAAAATTGAAACTGCAAGGACTTCTTGTATCAAAACATGTATACTGAAATGTTTCAAAAAGATTTATTAAGCAGTGTAACCACATTCAGATGGTCTTAAAATAATAGCATTTTAGCCATGTCCCCCTGCTAAACTGTTGGTCATGCAACTAGGATTTTTCTGTTTTATGTGTAACATTTTTCCATTGTAAAATAAGTGTGTTAAGTGTCCTGTACTGCTAATGAAATTACTTTCTCTGTGTCTGCAAGTTCTCCAGTGGAATTACTATGCACTTCTTTACATTTCATGGGGGATGCACAGAACAAAGTATTATCTTTTCAGTTGTCTGTACCAGCCTTGAATTACTTACGTTTAACCAAAAAACACAAAAAAATTCCTTTCTATTTCTATTGAGTTTTTAATACTGAGTTGCAAATTTTAAAGTCTTAATTACATTTTGTTATGGTTTATTTGCAAGTTTACATTTTAAAACTGTTTAACTTTCTTAATTTAGTAATTAAAAAAAAGAGCATTTTACATTTGGATAGTTGTTTTTTTGTTTAAACTGTGGAGCTAATGGTGGACATGAGATTAAAAACTTTTGAAGAGGGGGTGTCATGCCATTTGGGGCATCATATTTCATAGGAGTATGCAGACCAGTTACCTATGGGACATCATTTTCCAAATTATGAAGTCAATATGTTTTTAAATAGCTGGAGTTCAGCTGTAAGGAAGATGGCTGAATACATAGCTAATCTCTCATTTCTCTCTTCTTCAGCAGTTTGTTCTTTATTAGTTCTGTTGCATTTAACATAAATACTTTTACATTTACAAGTGTTGCAGGAAAAGCTTTTCAATGTCTTGTATTGCTGTTACCACTTCAAAAGACTGTGGCTAACTAAGACTTCCTGACAGTTGAAACTTTGAAACTTTTTTTTTTAATCATTTATTACTTAGATTGTGAACTCATATTCTGAAGATTCACACATTTTCTAAAGAGAACCTTTCTTCGTTTGTGAAAACTAACCCAATAATTAATTGAAATTCAGAGAACAAATTGTCATCATTGTTTTAATATTTTCTATACAAAACTTTGACTGAAAATCCTCTTGCAAAGGAGGCTTCCACACTTAGCCTTTCTCAAAGTGTGAATTTATACGGCAATGTTGCTTGTTACCAGATTTCCATGATAAATTGGTTAACGTTTTACATGTAGAGTCTATAAGTAATGTTATGTACATTATATATTCAATGTTGCTGTACCTGTAGCTGTGGAGTACTGAAGAGGCCATGATCCTTGTTGGACTTCTAGCTTCCTCTTAGTACTTACAAAGCAAGTCGTGGCCCTCTTTTTTTTTCCCACAGCTACCCCCCTGCCTTAAAATATCATCCATGGAACTGAGGACTCCATAGTAACTCAGCGGGCTGGCGAAGCCAAAATGTCACCTCCTCAGCCCAGAGCCCGGTGGCGAAGTGTGGCCATTCTGCCAAGTTCCAAAACAGCCTTTGCTACGCCACAAACTTAAGTGCAGTTTCCATCTGTAATGTGGGACGAGCCTAAAGTGTTAGTTTGCCTGTGTTTCTGATTGGAAGTAAGACTCAGATGGGGCATTGTTGGGGTTTTATGGCCTTTATTTCTGATTCTTGGGTTTGCTGTTTCTTGTATTGCATTCGGTCTCCGAGTACCATGTTGGTCTCTGCCGGATCTCTGCCTGCAGCTGGCTTGTGTGCAGACTGGTGCCACTGTTGAGTGGCAAATCCAGACCATTTCTCATCGGTAGCTCTTCTGCTTCTTTTTCTTAATGTTGGGAGTTTTGTTGTTTGGGTTTTTTAATCTCTCAAATAAAAACATTAGCAAAAAATTAAAACAAGGTTGTTAGGTTTTTTTGCTATAAATTAATAAAACCCTTTTCTTAAGCACTGTGTATACACCACAAGTAGTTGTGTGGTGACTGCAAAAGTAGAATTTACGAGATTAAGGATCTCCCGTTCCTTCCAATAATTTTTTACTGAACGATTAAATAAATTCCACCCAGATAAAAACAATTGATTCAAACAGATCCATGGTGTAGTGGCTGAGTTCCAGAAGAGGTGTTCTAGAAGACCTACCAGCTGCAGAAAGGACTTCATGGGGTGACACAGGCGTCTCTAAGCTAAGCTGAATCCAAGACCAGTCTCAGGAAAAGTGACAGGTGGAAATGGGACACTGCTGTGAAAAGGATGATTAGTATGGTTATTATATTTCTGTGAGAAGGCAATTGTGTGAGACTTGGTGGTCTTTGAAAAAGGCAGAAGTTTGTCAAAGGCACTAACATGATATTCTTTGGCTTTTATAAACAATGCTGGATGTAGTTCTGGGTGATGCTCTGGTTTGATTTAATTACCACTGTAAAAAAACAAAGTAAATACAAAACAGGAAAATTATTAACTGCTAAAATTACAAGAATAATCACAAATGGAAAGTTTGTTTCTCCTGAAGCCTCTAGACTGGAAAGGACTACCTGCAGCCCCAGAAGGCAGATTGCTAAATATCTCAGTCTTGCCACATAACTTCAAGGTGAGTGGAAAGTTGCTCAAATTTATTTTAACATGCACCATCCTCTTCTCAAGGGCTGCAATAAAAAATGCAGCACGCTAATATATGCTACCATATTGTACCCAAGGGGTTTAAGGGCCTCACACAAGGCTGAGCCCAAGCATGCAAGAGCTATTAGGAGATATACAGTAGCTCCTCTTCTACAGTGTAGACAATATTCATTCATCAAAGAACCCTTTTCCTGTCTAATGGGAAATTACCACCAGCAGTGCAGACAAAAGGATATTTATTTTCTCCAGTCGTGTCAGTTTGAGGGTCTGTCTGTCTTTCAAGAATAATTGAAGTCTGTTTGTAGCTCAGAAATCTCATTGTGTTCTGCAGTCTTGGAAAGCAGTGATTATAATTTCCTGTGACTCATATATAAGGATATTTTATCACTGAGGGGACTCCTGTCAACTGGAGCAGCATTCCCTGCCATCTTAACTGAAGAAAGAGGCACTTTAGTTTCAGACTTTCCTGCACAGACCAAACCAGAACCCATGTCCTTTCCACAGAAAAGAGGCCCCTTGCTGGGATTGCCACATGAGTACAGTACCAGTGTCTCCCTCTCAGTGCTTCTAAATTTCTCAGGAGAACTTCTGACAGCTGAAACCAGGCTGCTGAAGTTCATTTTGAATGCTAGAGAGGAAATGCTGGCTTCCCTTAAGTCTGTGAGATATTTTCTGTTGACTTAATACAGAGCCTGTTCTTACGTGTGTGCATGTGTATGTACAATTATCTGGAACTCAAAAGGAAATTCACACATAAAAATATCTACACAAACATCAATCTCCTTGTATTCCTCCCCTGCAGCTAAATGCTTAACAAAAATGTAAAACTGGGACATGAGTAGATGAGAGGACAAAATGTTGTTAACAACAAAAGAGCTGCTCTTTTTTCTTCTTGTTTTCCTTTTTTATTTTTTTTCCCCCTGCTTGTTCCCACTACATGATCTGTTACAATCCCTATTCCCAAACCAGAAGAGGTGGTAGCAGCAAGCACTGCTGCTACAGCCCAGAAATGCTGTGGGCTTCTGGCCACTGCAAAGAGCAGCCTGCAGCTGATTTTAAAGCTGGGGAGAGAAAACATTTCTCCCAAAGGGTATGGCTGCAGTTTGGAGCCTGCAGCAGAAGTGTGCAGGAGTGCTGAGAGAACTGCCCTCCCAGGAAAAGCAGGTCATTAGCTGGTAGGCACTGCACCGTGTGGTGGAGAGGCAGAGCCAAAGGCTGCAGCAGCAGCTGTGTTTGCAGCAGCAGCTGTGCTCACAGCGCCTGTGCTTCCTTGTGCCCAGGGATTTGGGTGATGAGATTAGAGCAGGCTGAGGAGCATGAACTGCGGTTTCTGCTTCCAAATGTAAATATCTTCTCTGTTACAGCGTAGAGGAAAATAGTGTATGTTCAAGATGGGAAAAAAAATCACAGGACTGGTGTGGCCTGTGACTGCGAGGCAAGTGTTGGTTCTGCCTGACCAGGCCAGATGGAAGCTTGATTGTTTGGCTCATTGTTGGGAATAACTCAGCATTAAGCTCTGTGAATAGCTAAAAGGCCAGAGAGTAAAGAAATGAGATTATCCTTCTTCCCCTACAGCCAGGCTAGAGCTTGCCAAGGGCTCTGGTTTGCTTTTTTGTGCATCAGCATTTGTTGCTGAGCTCCTGCACCCAGAGCCTTGTGAAGTTTGCCCAGCCACCTATTGTCATGGTTTCACACAAAATTCCTGAGCCCTGTAATGGATGAATGCTAATCTGGAAAAAGAAAAAAGAATGCAGGTCTGTCCTGTGACGCTTGGAACTCAGCCTCATGTCAGAGGGCTGTCTGTGAGCCCTGGCATCCTCCATGCTTGATTCACTGCTGCAGTTCAGGCTCTGGTCTGCCTTTCAATCTCACAGGCTGCTGGATTTCCTTAGCTAGAAGATGCTACTCATATAGGAAGGGTCCCTGGTGTTGGGAAAGGGCTGCAGGGGTCCCAGAAGATCCCTCCTGGTACCACACAGGGCCTGGGCCATCACTGTTTCTGGGACAGCCTTCCAGGAGAGAGTGGGAATGCAGAAAGGGCCTGCAGCTTCCTTGGGGGTCCCTTGGACACGCAGAGCTGCCATGTTCTGTTGGCAGCAGCTCAGGCACAACTGCGCGGAGCTGATGATGGGTCTTGGGGAGACTTGGCCAGGGCTATATTACTAGAGCCCATAGTGCCAGTGACAATGGAGAAGCAGATGCTAAATCCTGCCCTCCTAAAAAAGCAGAGGCAACAAGCCACATGGGAAACAGCTTTGTGTCTTAAAGAGAGAGAGCTAGGTATGTTTGATGACACGAGAGCTCAAGTGTTCCCTCAAATTCCCATGCCTCCCAAAAGCAGTGTGGCCGCCAGCTGAGCTTTGTCTATGACCTCATATGCATCCAGTATATAAAACACATACCACATATTGAACATTTGCATATGTTGCATGTCTTTTGTTCCACTTGGGTGGCCTTTTCCTCCCCTCCCCTCCACCTCTTGCCCCGTTACTCAGCCACACAGCTCCCATCACGTTATTCTGGACGTGTCATTTCTGAAGGCCTATACATCCCTGTCCTGCCGAGAATGGGGGCTCTGTTAATTGTCAAACGTTGAGTGGGTAATGATCAATGGGTGACTAATTGGATGCAGGAGGGAATAAAATAGGTATTACTTAGCTTCTGCTCTTAATTAACAGGATACATAATGCTGTGGGGAAAATCTTAACAAATGGCAGGAGTTGGTTTTGTCATTATGCAGGGTTTAATTACAAGTATTGCACAAGCTGACATCCAGGTACTGTTTTGTTTCCTTTCAGGTGTCTCTCCAAGGTGTGACTGAAAAATGCCAAAGCAAGAGCCTTAAAATAAATGAAGTGGAAAATATTTTTGCAGCCATGTATCTAGCAATGTAAACAGCAAAGCATGGTTTTCCATGGTTTTCCTCACAGTGTAAAAGCAGCAAGGGACAAGCCACATACAGGGAACCAGAGTGAGACCATCATGTGCTTTATGCTGAGGCAGAGAGGATTAAAGTCGCACTGCAGTGTCTCCAGGCTAATTCACAGCACCAATGTCAAGAAAGGAGCAACAAGACAGCACTTTATTTAAACAGTTAATCATTTGGAAGCAAAAACATTCATGATTTATTTCTCCAAACAGAGAGATGTGGTAGGGAATATGAGAAGGGGCACTTGATACCAATAGTTTCTTCCTAAAGAGAAAAGAAATATTACAACTCCTGTAGGATTAGGAGTCTTTTTTAGAAAAAAAAAAGTCCCTGTTATTTGCCTTGCCAATGAAACCATCCTGCACTTGAATCTGTCCTTTCTATGACAGGCCCAAGATGACTTGTCACGTTCTGCTTGTAAATAATGCGCAGTTGAGACACTAACTTCAGAGAGTTCAGGGTTTTATCTGACTTTCAGTGAGTGAGGTCAGTAGGGTAGGAAGACATATATAAAAGAAGCCGTCAGAAGGCAATTATGATGGCTTCAGTTTTGGGGATGAGGGAGGTTTTTGAAATGCTGAAATAAACTTGGGTATCTGTTGTTCAAGTTTCATAATCCAAAAATGAGTAAATGAGTTAATTGACAACAGTTTCTACAGCTTTGTGGGAGGGCACTTAGGTTTGGGCAGGAGCTTTGAAACTCAGTTCAGCAGACACTGCTGTTAACAGAGTCAGCAGAGTGTGACTTTCAAGCTATTTTTCCTCTCTTTGTCAGGCTGTTAATAAAGTACATAAAGCTCAAGTGAGAGGAAACTGCTCCAAATATCTGCTGTTTTCTAGGGCTTGGCAAGTTAAAGAGGGAACAGAGACTAGTTCTTTGGCCGCATCTGCAGACACCATTAGGTCTCTACATATCTGGACCTGGGAGTGCTCACACAAGGGACAGACCTCACAGCCAGAACCTTCCCCTCCTGGCCAACTGGCAGCTGTCTACAGGGGTGGCAGGTGGACACTGTTGTTTGCTGGATGTTACAGACCGGTGTCCAGGGTTTGACCAGCAGAGAACAGAGGTCTGTCCATACCCATTGTCTGTGAGTGAGGCCATCCACTGTGTGAAGGGAAGTGCTTGACAGCTCCATAGCAGAGCCTTTTGCAAAGAAACCGCACAAATATGAGTATTGATGCAACGTTCTGTGGGACACTGCCTGCCGAGTTCCCACGCTGCCTGCATTCCCTGAGGAGCTGGACATCGCACAGCAAACGAAGACTGCATCCCTCACATACGTCTCAGGAAGGTCAGGCATTCCCCAGAGCAATTCTCCCTCCTTCTACCCTGACAACATTCACCAAGGTCCTGATTGTGGCTCCTGTGTGGCTGTGGGCCCCTCGCCGCCCTCACCCACTGTGGCACACAGGTGGCAGGGGAGCCATCACTGCTCCCGAGCTGGAGGCCGGTGGGAAAACTGGCAGGAGAGACAGCCATCCAAGCCCAGTGTGGTGCAACTCGGGGCTCAGGCAGCCTTGATGAAAATGCCAGCTGTCAGGGTGTTCATGGTGCAAAACAGCTGTGCAGCGGAGGCCAGACCAGAGGGATTAAACCTTGAGCTGACTCAAATGACTGTGGTTATAATGCAGCCACTCCAGCCATAAGCATCTAGTGCTCATCACATCTGGGTCAGGCTGAGACCAGCAGGGACTGTCCAGGAAGTCTGGCAGCAGTCAAGGACAACTTTAGGATGCTCCAACTGGGAGCCTGGGTGTCATGCTGGCCTTTGCCTAGGTACAGGAGGGAAAAAGCAGGGAAGGAGGGGTCAGGATGGCCAGTTCAGGGGCCAGGCTGATGTGTGGTTTCTCAAGAGGGAAGGTAAGATCAGATTGCAGGTTGCATTGCACTGCACTGCACTGCCATTAATGCAATCATACGTAGTGCTTGATTAGGGGTACATGCTGCTCCCAGCTGCTTGAGGTTTGCCTTCAAAAATGTAGGCGGTCATTCCCTGATGATAGGAGATAATTGCCTCGGTCACCGTTTTGCCTTTGGACTAGAAAGAGGGGCTGGTAGAGTGCTGGGCATCCAGAAAGAGCTCTTCCCGGGGGTTGGAATGATGGGCATGTGGCTCCTTCCTCTACCTCCACAGTGCCACAGGAAGGGCACCGGATGGACCAGCGGTGGCACTGCTGGAACGAGGAGCTTAGGGGATGGTTTAGATGTCCCTGTGTGCGCCGGCAGACCTGCCAGGTACGGAGGTGTCCTGTGTGTCCGCCTATGGCCGCTCGGAGGATAAAGAGCCGTGCCCAGGCTGCAGCTGGGTGAACCTCCTTCTAGGGTTAAACTAAGAAAATGAGGCTGGAGATCGGGAAGAGCTTCTCGGCAGGGAGAAGCGCCGAGTGAGGGGTCAGGACAGTGGTGTGGGCTGGGACCAAAGCGGCCAGAGTGGCTTTCCTGGGGCAGCTCACCGGGCATCTCCGGAACTGCTCGGCTTTCAGGAGCTGTAAGATTGCATTAGTTTCAGCTTTTAAGAAAAGCGAGCTTCCGCTCCTTGAGAGTGTAGAAACTTGGAAGTGTCTAGAAATGTAACCTAAAGGAACCAGACGAGAAACCCTTTTCTGTTGTTTTTCTTTATATAGTTCTTGCTTACATCATGTGATTGACTTCTGTAGTCTGAATCACAGCTGATTTAACATTCAGCACTGACAGTAAGCGACCGAGGGCTGAAAGCAGGGGATGACTTTCCCGACGAGGCACACTGTTTAGGACTCACACCGGGGTTCCCCTGAGTGATTTATCCGCGGCGCTCACGCAGAGGCCGCCCGGCTCCCCAGGGGAGAGGCAGCGAGCTGCGCGCAGGCATCGCCAGGGAGCTGCGAGCTTCCAAGTGTCACTCCCCCGCAGAGGCTCTCCCGCCGCCGCGCTGAGCCCTGCGTGCCTCTTCCACTTCCTGCTGCAGAGCCAGTTCTGCCGCTCACCTGGGAGAGGCAGGGAGGGTGTCGTAAAAGGAGAGGAAAGCCGCCCGGCCGGCTGAGGAAGGAGCCCCGGGCACGGCGGGGAGCGCAGGAGGCGCGCAGCCCTCTCGCTCTCCTCGGGCAGCCCAGCGCGAACCTCCCTCGCCCGCAAGGTAAGAAGTGTCCGAGGTGCCGCCTCTCTCGGCCGCTGTTTGCCATCAGCTGCTGGCCCGCGCCTGGCTCTCGCTGGGGCTTTTTCCCCCCCTTCCAGTTGCTGTCTCGCTCGCTTTCTTCCCCCCTCTCTCGTGTCATGAGAGCCCGACTTCCACAGATGGTTGCAACATGTTTCAGCCATTTCGCTGCAGTTTGTTTTGTTTGTTGGTTCTTGTTCTTTTATTCTGTTTTTTAAATCAGGAGGGGCTTGGGGTAAACGCTGAGGACGGACACGCCTTGTGTCGAAATGTTGTCCTGCCTATTTACGTAGTTGCCTGGCAATGCCTGTCGGCCAGGCCTGATCCCGCTCCCGCCTGAGCCGGCTCTACAGGCTCAAGGTGGTGTGTTGGCAGATGGCCCGCTCCTCCCTTTCCCCTTCCCGTCCCTTTCCCCTTCCCTTTCCTGGCTGACCTGGGGCTGCATAGAACAGGTCCACAGACCTCTGAGGGAGAGGTGGCTGCAAGGGGTGAAGAAAACAGGTTAACAGACCCATTTTGTACTGTCCTCTATGGCCTTGGTATGGAAAGAAGTGGGAGCAAGATGATAGTATTTTTTTTTATTAGGATAAAATCAGCCATATAAAACCCACTCCTATCTCACCTGGTTTCAGGATACAGGTTTTGTAGGGTTAGCACTGGCTGGGCACCAAGATTGGCACATCTTACTGGTCCTCAGCTACCACCAGCAACCCCAAGACCTGAAATTCCCATTTCCTGCAAGCCCAGGGTGGGTTCAAGGCCTGGACTGGCCACACCAGTGCCCCACCATGACCAGATGTTGCTGTGACACCCACAGCAGGTGATGTCAGAGACAGGGATGCCAGGGTGGGCGTGTGGCTGCCGATGGTGCTGCTGCCTGCAATGCCGTCAGCCTCTAAAGCCAGCCTTGCCCTTGCAGAGTGCTGGCAGTGTCTGGAAGCATGCTGTATTTTTTTATTTTCTTATTTTCCAATGGAGTTTTCTTTCTGTTTTCCTAAGGCAGGAGGCAAGGCATGTGCAATTATGGTGTTCGTGTCTGTCAGTGCCCCCACCCCCAGCAGTGGCTTTTGAAGTTTGGCAGAGGGTACATGTCTGAGAGATACTCACATTTCTGCACGTTTCACGACTGCAAGTGAGCGAGGCAGTTCTCACGCCAGCCGAGGGAGACACGTCAGGTCCCACAGGCTTCCCTCAGCCTCCCACCACCCACACACCCTGCAGCCCTCATGCTGCAGAGCAGGGAGAGTGGCTAGGGATGGGAGACATCAGCCTTCTGAAATACCAGGGCTTCTTTAGGAACCAGGATCTTCAATGTAAGGCATGGAGCTGTAGGAAAGCGGGCTGAGGAAATTGATGCCTCTTGGGGTGATCCCCCTATCCCACCCCACTGAGCCAGCCCTGGTTTTGTCACAGGAGTTTTGGATGTCCCAGGGCCATGGGATTTCTTAGATTGGGGGTTCTTAGGTGCCAATGAGACTTTTATCAGGACCAGATATGGGTGGGAAGTAGCCTCTGAAAAACAGTCACGTTTTTAAGGATACCAAAGATAATAGTAGACATTTGCATATTTCACAAAGTTCAGAAAACTGGCAGAAAATGCTGCCTATGTCTGAGATGCCTGTTTGGATCCTGCTAGAGGGTGTCAGCCTTCTAGTTTCTTAATACTTACTGCCCAGCATTCCTTCAACGTGTATATGGATGTCTACACTAAAAAGGCAAAAAATATCAGGCCTGCCCTAGCCTTTGCACCATGGATTGTCCAGTGAAGCAGCATTAGTGCTGCAAAAGAGAATATGATGTTTGCCATGCAGGCAGGGTTTGAAGTATGTTCTCCTGGCACGTCTAGATTTTCCTGCCATCAGCTTCAGAAAATACATGAGAGCAACCATATAGCCAGAGGAACCTTGTTTTCATATTCTTTTTCTATTTTTTCCAGAAGTCATGAAAATAAACATTACCTGCCCTAGAGAGCTAAAAGTCTGGGCTAGGAATGTGACACATTGCCTTAGTCTTTGCTGTGGAGGGTACCCAAGGGAGAGGGTCAGCATCTGTGATGACAGCAGCCAAAATTTCTCATGGTGAGGTGCAAAACTCTGAAGCTTGGATTTCTTTGGCAGTGCTTATTTAAGTTGCAGACCCAAACCAGTTCCCACATTTGCACTTGCTCTTCCTGTAAAGATTTCTGTCTGGGCTTTTTTGAGGAAAGTTGTGCCTAGTGCTTCTGTAGAGAAAGCTGCGCTCAGAGCAAGTGCTCCTGCACACTTACCTCACCACATGGCAACAGCATTCCTTGGGATCTCAGCATGTGCATCCTCACAGCAGCTTGAAAATTCTGTATCCACTTACTCCTATCCTGCAGATGGATATCAGCAGCACCAGGGAGCTTAAGGGATTCAGCCAAAGTATGCAGGAATTACTTGGAAATCAAGAAATTCCTGTCTATCCCCCTACCCTCCCTTGTGATCTCAGCTCTGCCTTAATCTCTACCCGTGCCATTTCAGAAATGCTGTGACTGGTGAATAAAAAACCCTGTCCTTGTTTTTTGTGCACCAAGGAAGGTGAGGTTTCTTTCTTATCCGAATGTTTTCTGTTTTAACAAAGTAGACAAATAAAGCTTTGATCAAAAGAGCAAAGATACTTTCCCCTGCTCCAGAAGCGGCTGAGAGCACAACCATGCTTGTGTTGCAGTCTCTCTCTCCTCTGTTTCTTCATGACAGAAGGTTTCTAATCAAAAGCAGATAGATGGTTAGTATGTGTTTTGGGACAGCACATCCTTACAAGTCTTTGTGCTGGAAAACAGATGAAACCTGATGGATTTTGCAATCAGCTGCAAGAAAATAGCACAGTTAAGCTGAGCCAAACACCTTTCCCCTTGTCCCCTTGCCTCCATGGAAGGATTTTTAGGAGACTTTGGCCATTGCTTCAAACTTGGGTGCTCAGGCCCATCCCTACAGACCTGCAGAAGAATCTGCTTCCCTTCATTTATGCTCTCCCTGCAGGTTTCCAGGGTGGCTGTGGCCAGCAGCAGCTGGCTGTGAGCAGGAGGTCTAGGTAGCTTACCCTGTCTCCCTGGCAGAAGCAGAGGAAGAAGCTCTCTGGGTGTGGGAAGCCTCACAAAGATGGAAGGGGGTTCTTTTCAGGAGCTTGAATCACTGAGCACCCACCCACAAAGGCTATTTGCTGAATTAATGCACATTGCAGAACTGGGTGTATAAGGAGAGGAAGGAAAAAGAGTGGTTTAAGAGTTCCCTTGACATTTTTGGGAGCAGTCCAGGCTCTGTCCCTCTAGGAAGGGCCTTTTCACTTTATTACAAGCAGAAATATATGCAATGCCTCCAGTTGGTTATCAGTAATCTCCTGAATAGTCAGAGGTGCGGGGGGGATATTAAATTCTTGACGTTTTCTGGCAGTATTGTGAACTGACTTGAAGTGTCTTTCCAAATGAGGCTGGCCACGATCTCTGCTCTCCAGCAGCCTCTGTGCCAGAGAAGGGATCAGACTACAGGTTTCTGAGAGTATTTCAGTATGCTGCAGCATTCCTCTCCTCTAGTTCTTCAACACAGGAGACCACGCAGGTAATTTTTCTGCCCTATGCCTAACTGTATTTGCAGGATAAGCTAACTAGAAAAGTCAAAGGAAACAAAATGAAACTCAGCAGCACAAGGCAACATAAAATACAGGGATAATGGGCTCTTTTGGGTCTTTTTCCAAAAGCCAAGAATCTTCAGCTGAGCAGAAACAACACCCTGAAGTACTGCTGTTGGAGGAAGATGTTTTTGAATAATCTATTACATTTTCAGTAGTGTGGGGATTTCTCTCAGGAATTCCCATCCACATGCTGTTGCTGGCATTGCTCAAAGAATGTTCAGCATGTCCTGGGATTAATTTATCCCCAGGGCTATCGCTACAGACAGAGCTTTGCTCTTGTAACAGCTTCTCTCTCCACCCAGGGCTACTGAGGGAGGAGGAGGACAGGAAGATGAAGTCACATTTCCTACTTTTTTCATGCCAAAGTCCTCATCCCCTTGGTGCCTCCTACCCTGACCCTGTGATAGCAGGGGCTGTGTGTGGCTCTCAAAGCTCAGCTTTTGCTTACATCGTGCAGCAGGGTCTAAGCAAAAACCTATCTAAAAAAACTAGAATTTTTTGCAGGTAAAAACATAAGTGATGGAATTGGCTGTCTCTTCTGTCTCACCAAATTATTTCACTCAAGCATTTGGAATAATTTTTTAAGCTCATGTTACACAGGAAGGAAAAAAGGCTGTGTTTTAAATGTTGATTTGGGAGATGAAGAGGCGTTTATCCATTCAGAGGTTATACTAATAGAAAAGACATTTTTGAAATATTCTGAAGTAAAACATTTGAAGAGTTTGGTGGCTGATAATTTGCGATACAGTTTAATAAAGTCTTAATATCCCTTCTCCAAAAGGCAGACTAAATACATTAAATAACAAACTTCAAGAAAGCAAACTTGAATTTTTCTTGCCCGTGTTGTTCTTTTCAGTAGATTCATGCAGTTTGTTTCGTGGATAGCTGGATGTTAGCGATGGAACTAAAGAAAAGACCGAAAACTTTGGAGGTTGTACCCTTCAAAGGAATTTAGTAACTTTTAAATCCCATCTGACACCCCATCCAAAACCTATGGAAGTCAATAGAGAGATTTCCATTTATTTCAGTGAGCTCTGGACTGAGATCTCGGTTTCTCCACAGTAATCTGTTCTTCTTGTCACTGTGCTAAACTAAAGGCTATTGAATATAGAGGATCTGAATTCGAAGTGTTTTCTCGCATTTTCACCCAGCTACTTCAGAGACCATCAAAACAGCATCTTGGTGTAGGAGGCATTGCAAATTTGCTTCTGAAAAGTCTGGTTTGCATGTTCGCCAAGGATTACATTGAATGGAAGGATGATCAGACAATGTGTGTGGCCTACAGAGGTGGAGCTGTACCCCAGTCCACAGCTGAGTTGTGCTTTATGAACACCGGGGTGAATTTTGTGCAAAGAATCAGTTTACTGGAGATGCTCAGATGGGAAATAAGAGTTTGCAATGTGATTTGTGCTGCCAGAGTCATTCACTTTACCACCAAGACCAAACATACAGAGATATCCACAAGTTGAAGTGTGTCTGAGCAGGCACTTCAAGGCCAGCTGATCCAAGGGTCAGGTTTATAAAGCTGTTGAAGTAAGAAGACAGATGCTTTGCAGGGCATTTGACACCTCTCGTTCACAGGTGTTTGTCTGTCAGGGGACCACTCAGCAGCTTTACAGCCTGGTTGGTGTAAATCTGACTGTGCTGTACTGCCCTGGTGAGTCACCACCCCAGGGCAGTCATCATTTAAAATGACATCTGACCAAAGGTCCCAGGCAAAGGAGGCTTTTCCACCCCCACACAGCACAGCATCCAGTCCCTGACGCGTTCCTGCGCTGGTGCTGAGAGCTTGAGGCTTTCTCTTTCCCGTCACATCAGCTATGCCTGTCAGAAAACTGGGACTCAGCGGGCTTGGCTGGTGTTTGTGACCTGGCCTTGAGGAAAAGGGGTGTAAACCTGAGGGAGAGACATGATGGTGGTGAGCTGACTGTCAGCCTTTGCAGCCTGGGTGCTGGAATGGCAGGAGCTGGTTTGGCACCAGACCCAGGGCTCTCATGCAGGGGCTGCAGCTGTCAGAGCAGCAGCTTGTGTGCTGTGCTGGTGCAGCTAATAGCTGCTCTGAGGACTTGCCTACATGGGAAAATGTACCAGCGTAATTATCCCACTGTAATTATCCCAGGATAACTCTCCCTGTGGATGTGCTTAATATAACATAGGGTATGTATGAATATATGGCAGATCTTCTGCACAGATGGGGCTTAAGTTACATAGAGGAGGAATGTTTACATTGCAGCCCAGCATCAAAGCACAGTTTATATCCTACTTCTCAGCAAGTGTTACACCCAGAATTTTCTGTGCCAGAGGTACTTTAGGGGGAAGTACGTGTCACTTGATCTGATCAGCAAAAATATAAAGCCTCAACCTTGCCCTGTAACATAGGGCATAACATTTGCTTTTACAGAATCGCTGTGGAAGCTAGGATAAAGGCTGGGACACTGCTTTGCACCTCTCTGTGATCCTGTTCGACACATTTTATAGAGTAATCATTTAAATTTGTTCTTCATTTGACTTTTTTTGTTCAAGATACTGTGACTGAAGTTGCAAGAAACCCTTGTATCACTAAAAGCTCTTCAAACGTGTTGTGATTTTGACTTTCTCTACTGGGCTTTCAGGCCAGATTCTTTTGCCAAATGTTGTCATTCCCATTACTTGAGTGATTAGTCCCCTCTCCTCTGATAACTCTCCTCTTGGGATTTTAGCTTCTTCAATTTGATAGAAGATTGAATGGCTGGGGAAAATGATGAGCCCTAAGCGCATTTTTCTCTAATCCATGGAAAGAGAGAGAGGAGGCTGAGCTGCACCTTATAAGAGGATGAAGATGGCTGCACTTCCTGAAGTCTGCTCAGCATTCACCCATCACTGCTGCTGTCATTTTGACTCAGGGTGAAGCATCCATCATCAAGAGTCACTTGGCTGGACCAAATTTGCTGATATCAGTCTCAAAAGGATTGATAATTGATAGCTTTGTTTTGGGCCCAAGTCAGTTCTGAAGAAAAGAGGGGGGAAAAATCCAACCAATAACTAATCTCTCTAAATAATCTTTCAATTTTCAACAATTTAAAATTATGAGAGTCGTGTGATAATAGACTGGAAGAAATGGTACAATAAATTAAAGAGCAGCTCTTCAAAACAAAATTTCAAGTTGTAATTATTCAGCTAGGTGTGTGGTGAAGTTTAGATCCAATACATCAGCTGTTATTAGAAGGTCAGGAGTAAAATAATTGCAAGTGTTGTGTTGCCTGGATTATGCCTAAACCAAACCTCCAGACCTAAGCAGTCTGATATACTGTCAGGTGCCAGGATTACTTCTGAGAGACAATTCATCTGCTTTTGTCCTGTCCAGTGTCAGCAGAAAGAGTGGGTTTCAGAAATCCCATAAAAAATATTTGATTTGCGCAACAGGATTTCCAAAACTTGAACTGCTATTTCTTTTCCAGCATCTGAGATAGTTATTTTGGGATTATGCCCATGTGAAACTGTACCGTGTTCACAAGAGTCTTTTCTCTTGTTTTCCAGCTTGCTGAAAAATCCTGGCCTTGCAATAAGGCAGCTGACTCACATCCGGTTCAACGAAAAATTTGGAAATGGCCTTTGTGTCAGGTTAGTCCAAACTATAACTCTCTAGTAGCTTCGCTCCAGCTAACCCTCTACTTTCTTGTTTTGCCAAAGGTCAGCCAGACCTTTCTTGCTGTTTACTGCCATCTTTTTAAAAAGCATGAAAGTATAAATAATTTAAAGAATACATGTTGCTCTGCGGTATTCCGATTCACAGTCACTGAACGATGATGGATGACGGGCATTTGACTGTGTGCCTGTCCATCTCCAGTGTTACTTCTCTCCATTTTTCAGGCACTTTTGTGGGTAGAAGCATACCAGTTGAAGTGGATGAATCCATGCCATGGTCCCAGTTACCTGAACATGTCTTGGAAAAGGCTTTGCAGCCTTCTGGAGAGAATGTGGAGGATGAAGAGGCCCAGAGCCCACGTATTGCTCGAACACCTCAGACAGATCCATCTTGCCTTTGCAGAGCACAGGCATGTCATCATTCAGCACTGTCCGTGGAGCCAGACAGCAGCTTGTGGTCAAAATATACTGATCCTGATGGAGGTGGACACTTCTGCTCCCCTGGTGAATCAATATCAGGAGAATTTCCCTCAAAGACACATTGTATAGCTATGGACAACCCAGGCATGCAGCCGAGATCACAGCTTTCAGCTGACACCAGGCACAGCTCCAGTCAATCAGAGCAGATCTTGTCTGATGTTCCTGAGGACTCAATGGAGGAGAGCAGCCAAGGGAGTTTACAGTCACAGCAACCCTCAGGAAACAGACTCCTGGCAGAGCTGGGGACTGTAGATACAGGGTACAACTCCCAGTCACAAGACGTCATGGGCATTAGGCATCTGGAGCCCCCCCTACCACTGGTGTCTGTGCTGAACCCCCAGGACCTCCCAGGACCACTGATCTCCAGAGAATTTTTGGGACCTGAGCATCAGCAGTGCCCTATGTGCCAGTACTTGCCCCATCCCAACACCCCCTCACAAGCCCATGGCTGCTTCAGGCACCGCTGCCCGGCGCAGCAGCCCCGCCAAGGCCCATGTGAGTAGCACCTCTCACCCCACGGGTTGTTCTCTGGGTGTATCTCAGCCATCCTTCACCAAGGGTGTGTTCCCAGCACAGCATGCAATTATTAAGCTCTTTAAACATCTAATTGCAGTCCATTTTACAATTTCAGATTTTTGGGTTATGTGGCTGGACTCTCTGCTGCAAAACCTCTGAACCTCTCCATTAAAGAGGTCGTGGTTACTCATCGAGTGCAGGCGAATGATTTTGCCTAGAAACCAGCCTTTGTTGGTCACGCTGAGCATGCACAGCCTCTCCCTGCTGTTATTTCATATTCTAGTCATTTCCTTCCTCCTTGCATCAGTCATTCGGCAGCCTCCTATGCCGACTCAATTCCTGTTGTTTTTATAGATTTCCTTGCTCCCCCTTGGATCCCCAAAGTTGAGAATTTCCTGCCACGATCAGGATGGGAGGTTACCCTTGATCTCCATAAATAGTATCTCCCAACACTATGACCAGACTCACCCATGTGTTTTATTTCTATCTGAAAAGAGCGTGACATCCATCATCCTCATTTTTTTTCTGTTGTCAGCTGAAATGAAAGCTCATTACTTAAAATGGAGCCCTCTCAGCTGCTGGTGATTGTGTTGCTGAGCGCTGATGTGACTCCCTCAATATGGGCGTTCTGGCTCTGGGAGACTACAGCACAGTTTACAGCCTGCTATTAATTAGTATTCCTTTTCAGTCTCTGAGATTTTTATCTGTTATAAAGTGAGCTTTGAACATTCAACAGCAATATCATTGTTTTGATATAATTTATATTACATTAGCCTCATGAGACCCTGACCTGTTTTGGGCTGGCCTCATAATAAAAACTGTAGGCCTGTTCTGATAAACCTTTTTTTTTTTTTTAACCTTTTTTTGTTACTCCATAGCATTTATATTGCATCTCTTTGAGGAGTTTTGTCATTCCAGCAATGTGCTATGATTTGGTATATGAAAAAGGAGGGTTTCAGAAACTCAGTTTCCAGCTCTCATTCTGGAACTTTGTAAAGGGGAAGGGGCTACAGATGGACTTTCAACAACATCTACAGCTTAACATTTGGAAAATGTCCTTTGGTTTTCATTTCGTACCTTCTCCTTTCAGTTCAGCTTTAAGCAGACAAAGAGCTAGTTGCACAACACCCCTCACTATTTACCTGCATTTACCTCCTCCACAAGCAGGCATCGTGAGAAGTAGGACATTTACTGAATAAGAACATTTTGTTTGAAAGCAGGAGCTCTGAAAGACTGTCTTCAGAAAAATCACTACCATTCCAGCCGTATCCAGAGGGCAAAAAGAGTAAAATAAACTCAGATGGCTGGAGCAGATTTGGTCAGGACCAAGAAGCTGGCAACTGTACTCCTGTTTTCTCACATGCCTGGTACAGAGTAAATCACCCCCTGACAGCTCCTTCTGTCTCAGATAATTGTTGGGCAGTGGCAGCCCACAACAAAGCTCTGCAGTTTGTGTGTTGCAACACACTTCCCCTGGGGATAGCAACCGTGCCCGGAGGCTCTAAGCTGGCTCGGGGCACCTGCTATTTGAGATACAACAACAAAACTGTTTCTGAAGTCAAAGAAGTGTTCACAACAATGCCATGTGCCCAGGGACCATTATTTCAAAGATTTGTCTTTGAGGGATGTGGGGGTTGTGTGGGCACATGCCTGGCCATGCTGTGCTTTGAGCTGTGGCTGCATTCAATCTACTGTAGCAGCAGACAGATCCAAAGGAAGCTGGTGAAACATCGGCTTTAAAACCTCCAAACCAAACTGAGTGTCCCAGATCCCTGTCACCTTCCCTAGAGCTGGTCATGAGGAATCCAGGAGGAAACCGTATTGAGTTGCAAGATGGTTCTCCCACACTCTTTCACCCTGTCCTGTTGTAAATAGTTAAGACGAGGGGTGGGAAAATCTTCTAAAACAATCTCAACGAATGCAATGTTGCTGACTCACAATTTCATCAGGAATCAGTGTAATTATGGGGTTGGTTGGAGGGGTTTTTTTCTTAAGTGTTGGCTCCTGGAATTGGAGTATTTCATCAAAGCTTTGTTTTCTCACTTTATCCTGCTCTTAAAAACCCCCATATATATATACAGTCCTCATGGCTGCTAGGGAAAGGAAAGCATGACCCAAAAATAGCTAGAAGGATTTAAAAAAACAGTTTTTGGGGAAAAGAGCATTTGAGTACTGCAGCTTTTAGAGACAGCTCATAACACCATAATCATGCAGTGCTAATAAGCCTTGTCAGGCTGGACTTTGATCTGCACACAGCAGCTTGGAAGTGCACAGAGCTGCTGCCTAATCAAAACTGCAAGCAGAAAGACTGAGAGAAAAAAAAATTCCTTCTCCACATTTGGGGAACAAACAGCTTTCTGTTTGCTTTCTCTTTCAGTTTATCTGAACAGTTCCACTGTACGATAGTTATTAATCAGTATTTCGTGTGGCCAGCAACAGTAAAGGTTTTCAGAATTACTTGAGCAAAATTATCACTTTGGGCTTCCCCTGCAGTGTCTTGGATGGCAATGGGAGCTGCACCAAATCCTTAGAATGTCACTTTGACAGAAAATTCACACAGGGTGAAGTAACAAACTAAGCGATTATTTTTCCTCTTTTCATTTACAATAATCACAGTCTGTTTAGCCCTAGTGTTGCAAACTGATTTGTTCCAGGATTTTGCATCTGCTTTCATGAGAACTTTGGGATGATTCATTTTCACAAGTCATAAACCAAAAGAAATTACAAAAAAACAAAAAACAAAACCCTACCAAAACCACTGAGGCAGAGTAAGCACAGGGACAAAGCAGCCCTGAATGTTTAACTGTCAGCTGTCCCAACAGCCCAACCCCGAGCAGGATCTGAACCATGCCATATGTCAGTGGGAAGTAGCAAGCCTTAGACTCTAAAACATTCCTTCATCTGGCTTCTTTCAGAGTGAGATACCTGCAAATGCCTCCAAACTGCTCAGTTTCCTTAGAAATGCCTGGAAAGGAATAAACACAAACTGAGGCAAAAAAATATGTTGGCTGAAATGATAGTTGCTGCCTTTATTTTCTCACCCTCCCAGATGGCAGAGCTCCTCACCAACATTTTGCAGAGCCATCGCAACCACTTCCTCCTGTTCCTGGACCTTGCATGAGAGTTATCCGCCCAGCCCAGCAAGTCATCCCAAATTACTCAAACCTTCGTGTTCCCAGAGGCACTGGAGATCGACCACTCCAGAGGACGTGCTCCTCCCCTGGTCCTCCTCGATTCCCGTAAGTGTGCCTGGGGGGCGTGGGGGTTGTGGGAAGTGGAGGTTCCTCTGATCTGATTTTGTGGGCTTTCAACCAGAAATTCTGAATCCTTGTACTGTGAGCGTGCCCAGGCTGCAGGAGTACATGTGAGATGCTGGGTTGTTTTCTTTATTTGCTGTTTTACACCCAGTTGGGGCCTGACCCTTTCCTAAAGGACTTCAAAGCTGGATACCTGATACGTTGTTAGAGCACACCCTGAAATGCACGAGATAAGGAAGATAAATGCTTGAAGGTTAAAGGGAAGAGGGCCTGAAAAATATCTCAGTTGAAACCTTAGAGCTCTCCTGCTCACGGGCAAAGGTCAATTTGGTGGCTTGCTGGGGCCTTCAGCTTTACACAGTACCAGCTTGGGACAACTCAGTCACTGGCTTCCATTGATTTCCTTCTTACCTCTTCTGTGGTGCAGAGAAAAAGGGAGAAAATCCCATCACTTGCTGATACATCTCTACACCGCAGTTTGCAGTCTTTTCTAGGATTTTTCATAGCAAAATGTCTGGCACTTTTTATCCAGGGCTTTTTGACTGATTTTCAAATATTAATTTACTAGGCCTTTTCTTATAAGTACCTCATTAGCAAATAGGAAATCCTATTCATGCAGGGGTTCCATCAGACTCAGCTATCTAAAAACAAATTGAAGCTTCGGGTTTTGAGAGTATCTGAAATGAGACTGTTTTTATTCAAGTACTGCAATACTTTCAGAGGTGTTAAACTTGGAGGCACCTGTGCTTGAAAATGTCCACGTATGCGACACGGACTTGGCAGGGAACTGCGAGAATGCACAGGAGAAAAGAGAGCAGACAACTGAAATATCATTCTGCTCTGGCCTGTGAAAAGTTAAGGGCTGTAACAGAAAAGTGACAGCAAGATAAGGGAGTATCTGCAGCAGAGAGAATTGCGCTGAAGAGTTTGTATGAAAATGTAAAAATTGGGGGATGGTGCATATCCTTTGCAGTAGTAAAATTTAAAACCAGACTCCTGATTTTTGGCACATTTGTTAGATAAGGTGGAGTTTTGGGAATGTCTGTAAATTAGCCACTAGGTAGTGTTTTTGTGGCCATTGATGAAGCATGTGTTGCTTTTAGTAGTACTTTCTTCTGTTGAAAGAGGTCCAGAATACTTGGGGTCTGTCCTGTGGCTGCATGGCTGCTGCTTGCAGGCTGACTCTAGGAACAGCAGTTATATGTTGGTAATATTTGCCTATAGAGTATTTTGTAACAGAAAACATCTGCACCAAAATGAATAAACCAAATCTTAATGTGACAACAGAAAACATGCTGCGACCAGCCTGTCATCATTCGTTTAAGGAAGGCTAAGAAAAAAAAGAGAGTGATCTTGACTGACTAAACATCATGGCTCTGTGGGGAAAATCTCTCAGAGAAACATAAAACTCATCCAACAGATTCAACCCAGCAAACTGCAAGCACACCTTATGTAAAAATGTCTATAGATTCACCTTCCCATTGACTTCCAATCTGAAGCCAAAGTGTAGTAGGACAAGAACTACTAAGCTTCCTAAAATCATCCCTTTCTGTCTGTTTACTATAATGGAGAAGACATTAGGCAAGGTTATTGCAGATCTGGAATGCCAGTCCCTGACATGAGAAACCCTCATTTGGGTCTGCCATTGCTGGTCAAGAAATTAATTAACTTTGTTCCCTTTGGCAAAACTTTGGGCTTGTCCAAGACTGGAGGCCCTCTAGAGCTGGAACTGGAGTGCCCTTGTAGACCCATTTTCCCAATTCCCACCTTTCTCTGAGCCTCTTGTGCTGCACAGAACATTATGAGAGCATCTGAGGTGCCATGAAGCATTCTTTGCCTTTAGATAATGGGAAGAGGTGACCCAAGGGCCACCCTGCTCCTGTACGTGCATAACAACATCCATGACACACCATTATTTCTCACTCAGAAACAGCCTTTGCTTCTGCTAATTGCAAACTGAACAGCTCTCAGCTATGATGTGACTTACTTCCTGTGATTAATGTTGTTTCTCCGATAAACTGCTTCTTGTGGTAGCTTGTCACCAAGGTATCCGTTCCAAAGACACTATAATAACTGAGCAGATGTGCTGAGCCAGGCGTTTCTGCAAGAACTTTTCACAGATAAAGTTTTCACTCAGCTAAAGTTCTTAGTGTGTTATTAAAAGGAAAAGAAATTCTGAATTTTTTGCCTTAGTATTTTCTAAATCCTCCATTGCTTTTCTTTGTAGAAACCAGCTATACAACCAGCTACCTAATGGTCAGCTGCCCCCCAAGGCATGTGGCCTGGATGAAGCATGTGGTTGTCCTTCTGACAATTTTCCATCTCCAGCTGCTGTCCCGAGACCTCTCAGTAACCCTGCAGCCAAAGGAACTCTGAGAACCAGCAATCTGCCGGAGGAGTTGCGTAAGTGGTTAGCAAATTTGTTCTCTGCAAGATTTTGCAGCACAGCCTAACAGCTTTAGGTGGGAGAGCTTCAGAGTGGTGAAGGGGGAGGAGAAGGCAGGGGGAAATGACATTAAGACACAAAGACAACAAGAAAAGACAATACCAAGTGTCACCACATCTGTTGGGTGTGAGTGTCTGTGTTTGGTGGGATGGAATCACCCCCTTGAATCATGAAAACGTAATTGTCATTGCTTGTTATTTTGTTTACAAAAAGTAAATACTGTTTAGATTGTTTTCATGACTCCTTGCTAAACAGGATGTCCCTTTGAGGCAGGAGGGGCTGGAGCTTACAGTAAAAGACTAATAACAAACAAAGCCTGAGGGATAAAGTGTTTCTGCATGTCCCAAACCAGACAAAATATGTTGAGCCTTGACCTCAGTTTCTCCCTGAACTGGTGAGTTTGGAGAGGACTCTGGGACATGCTGAGGGCAGCACAGGCTCTGCTTGACATGCTTCTATTGCCACTAGCACCGCAGATATATTCACCCTCCAGCTCCTAGGGGAAAGTCAACTTTCAGGAAAGTATCTTCTTTCTGAATGTGAAGCTGACTGGTAGGTGAGATTACCATTGCTAAGAACCCTCCACAGCTCTCCTGAGGTGTTGATTTTTCCTTTATTCTTCACTCTGTGTATCACTTCTCAAATCCAGAGAGTCGCATCTCTCTGGCCTGTAGGAGTGAGGGATGATAGCAGATGCCACTCTTGGATAGACCCTACTTCATCAGTTAGTGTGTCCTAGATGGAGGAATTACTGGGTAAAACAGGGTCATCTGTGGTACATGCACATCTGGATTAGATCAGCCAGCTGGGTTACCCTGATGCAAATCCATGAAAACCCCTCCCACAAGGGCAAGGACATTGCTATCACCAGCCATGCATCCTGCCTGTGTGGGGGGCTAATGCTGCTCCAGGGAGAGGCAGTATGACATGCATAAGGGCTCTTCCAGCTCTGTGTCATATCAGTGGGTCTGGGGAGGGCTGTGCTGGCTGCAGCCAGTGCAGGTAACAGGAACTGTGGGTGAGAGCCCAGGCTGAGGTATGCCCAAATGCTGGGAAAAAGCAGGTCTGGCTACAGGGCAGGGGGAGCAGTAGAGGAATTGACCCCCCCACAGCTTGCCAGGAAGACAGGAGGAGCTGAAATCTAGAGCAGGGTTTTGTGCAGGGGGTTGGTTTCAACACTGTGCCACTGCACAATCTCTCATCCATTCATAATCCAAAGAGACCTAAGTGAGCAGAACCTGCAGTGTGGTGGAAAAGGAGGGCTGTGACAGTCTCACCCTCTGAATGGTGTGTTTAAATGTGTGTTAGGTATTCATACAGACTCTCTCTCCCAGGCAAAGTCTTTATAACCTACTCAGTGGATACGGCAGTGGAGGTTATGAAATTTGTGAACTTCCTGTCTGTAAATGGATTTCAAACTGCTGTAAGTATTCCTTTTGGAAAAAAATTACTTTCAACGAAAGAAGAGGCTTTTTTTAAAAAAAAGCAGAGGCAATACACTGTCTATTTAAATATTTTTCTGGTTATCATCACATTTTGTAGCCTAAAGAAGATACACATAGAATGAACTAGCCTTAGTTTTGCTAGCTGTAATTTAAATAATCTGCCTTTTTGTTTTTTCTTTTTTTAAATGAATTTTGTGCTTTGAAATATGCTTTAATAATGACCCTGGAAAATTTCACTTAGTGATACCAGATGGGCAGTAGTGTGAGGTTTTGTGAACTATTCCATTAATATTGTCTCATATTTTATCTGTAAATTAGTATTACAACAGATCAATTTTATCTTCATCCCAGCCTACTTTTTTTTTCTCCATTGCTAGTACATCATTGATTCTTCAGATGTGAGTAACTTTCTGCTAAAATAGATCTAAAAGTAGATTCTAAAATTCACACAGCCTGATAAAACAGCCCATCTAATGGTTTCATTTGCTTTGTTATCCCTTTAAAAGTGATTTTGCTTTGTTATACTTTTAAAAGGGATTCTAAAAATCATTGGCGTGAAAAGGTCTGTGTCATACTATCTAATCCCATAAGCCATTCAGATTTTTACTGAATTTCTCATGAGGTTGCTTCATCTTAGAGGCCCTCAGAGGCTCTAGGATTCAGTGTACATCAAAATCTTGATTCATATTTTCTTATTTCAAGAGCATATGCTATCTGACCCCTCAACCTTCACTCTTTGGCTCCAGTACAGGAAAGCATTTAAGCAAGTGGCTATCATTAAACTGAATGAGACTCAGTGGGGAGCTTTGCACATGCTTATTTATTTTCATGAATCAAATATTTTTTTACAGAGATTGCAATTATATTTCTCTCCAGCAGTTCTGTACCATGACCAATTCATAAGAAAGCTTTTGGGCACCATAGCTTTACAGAGTAGAAGGCTCATTAATAGCACCTTTGCTGGACAGGCAACTCTTGGAGTTGCAGAATGATAAATACAGCAAAATGGCCCCAAAGCAGGAAAACAAGTGGGCTCTTTGCATTCAGAAAAGGAAAAAGAAAGACTTGAGAGTCGATCATGACTCTTATCTCAAAGACTTGGAGAAGTTAATACTTACTCCATTGGTCACACCCACTGATTGCTGGCTTCTGGGTTTACTGGGCGTGCAGAGAAGCAGTGTTGGTCATATTCAGTCCTATGAAGTCCTCCACTGCTGTGCTGTCACTGAAGTCTGGGTGACTGCACCCAGTTATCAGTGACCTGGCTGACCTTCCCATAACACACACTGAATATTTAGTTTAGTATGAAGCTGAATCTTGTAGTCAGAAAATAGCAGGCATTTGCAACTTTACAGATGGAGAAGGTGGGCAGCACCTTGTTCTGTCCAGTAAAAAATGCCTGGGAGTTGGGAGCTGGCAGGGCAGCCAGTCAAAAGGCCAGCTGAGAGGGAGCCAAGGATGTGCCTGCAGCAGCCCCTCTCTGCCTGCCTGCTGCCTGTGCAGCTTGACTCCACACTGCACAGAAAAGGGAGAAGTGCATCTACACATTTCTTTCCTAAGGGAATTGTGCATTCTTATCATAGACAAGGGAAGGAGTAGGTGCTCTATCAGTGCCTTAAAACAGGGAGGAAAGGTGAAGGGATGCTCATCACAGACTTTCATTTTCTTGCAGATTGATATCTTTGAGGACACGGTACGAGGTATTGACATCATTAAGTGGATGGAGCGCTACCTAGGTGATGTATGTAAGGGCAATTTAACCTTGTTTATAGCAGAGATGACCTGAGGAAAATGGTTGAATTATTCTAACACACAACAGAGACAAAATGAAAATGCAAGACCCTACTGCTGTCTTCCCTGCCCCTGTAAAGATGGCAGAGGCGTTGCAGAGTGACTGTAGTGAAATCTCACTCATATCTCTATCTGATGGTCTCAGAACCCTTTCTTTAAGAAATGAAGTGCTAATCCTGGCATTCTTGCCAAATTCTAATAATGTCTGTTACATCCAGCCTGAAGCTGCCGTTGGAAAAGTTGTTCCTCCATCCCATTCTTAAATAGTGGGGTTTAGCTGTGCTTGGCTACAATGGTATCTGTATTTCATCCCAGGCTGCATAGTCATGGCTAATATTAATCCTTCTCACCTGTAGCTTTTCAGGTGATATCTAAAACGCTGAAGTGTTCTTCTGGATAAACCATCCTACATTTAAACTGGAAATTGGTATTCTCTTGGTTGATACATAGATTTGCTCTCATCACTTTGTATCTATCTAAGCAGTAAAACACGGATTTATTTTGCTGCCAGTGCTGTCTCCCACAGCAGCAGCTTCCTCTGAAGTTTCTCTAAGCAGTGAGTGCACATCTCCTTTATGATCAAGCCAAGTGTTAGGATTATACCAGCACAGCTGGGTGCAAACTGGTGATTCTGTCACTGGACAGGAGCCATCACAGGCTGGCTTCCTTGGATTCTTGCCTTGCTGAGTGGCCACCAGGTCTCTGACTTGCTCTGGCCAGATCTCCATGGTTCAGGAACAGGATGACAGAAGTGGTGGATTCTCTTCCACCTGAGCAAGGAAGCACACAACCATCTGAGCCAGCCCTACACAGGTTTCCTGCAGGTGTGCATGCAGGCATGATACAGCTGCATGGAGAGCCAGCCTGGGACCGACCTCTGCAGTGGAAATGTAGACATGTCTACTGGGGCTTGCATCAGGATAAATTAGGCTTGGGCTCACTGTGTGTAATGTAGGTAACGAAACCAGAAGACAGGGTGACTTTGCTTTTGCCAAAAACATCATTATCACTTAAAATACAAGCTGGCAGATCTCTTCTGGGGCTTGTGCACAGTCAGTAGGAGAAACCAGTTATGTGCAGAGAACAATCTCCTGCCTCCACCTGAGGATCTTTCTCTGACTACCTGCCCCAGAAAAGTTTGGTTTCCCTCACTGACTGTAGAGGCAGTTTCTAACTTCAAAACCCTTACATGTGTGTGGAGGAGGGGACTGCTTGGACACAAACAGAAGAAAGTGTGCAACTGGGCATGTCTCTTGCAAACATTCAACATCTGTAAATGCTTACATGCATGTCAAGCACAAGCAAAAGTAATTCTGGAGTATGTTGTGTCGGTGTAAGGGATAATGGCTTCTTAGGATATTTGACCCTGTTGTGGAGCAGATTCTCTTGAATCTGCACAGAAGGAAGGAGTTAATTACGTGCCAGGCTGACTGTGACCCACAGACTTGGAAGCCTTACACAGCCTGATGTGCCGGGGATGAAAGGCAGGCCCCAGGTGAACACAAGTAGGAAGCTTTCATCTGCTGCATTTCAGCTGGCCTGCCATTAATGAGAAGAGATGTTTCCCAGATATAAAGGATGGCTGCTCTCTGGAAACCTGAGCTCAGCCTGGGGCTGGGATTAAACAGGTCAGAGGCAGGATCTGTGCTGTCCTAGCAAGATGGAGGAGCATTGCCTTCAGCCCGTTGTGACAGAGCTGCCAGGTACCCTTAAACCTGCCTAGGCCATCCACAAGAGTCCCCCCTCCCTGCACAGCCACCTCTCTGCACACTTTGCCATTAACATCAGCAAGAAAAGATGTCATTTCTGCCACTGACAGTCCTAGAAGAAGCTTCCACAGGCCACTGTCTTTAGTAGCTTTCTGTGTAAAAAACCATAGAGGACTAAATAGATGCACTTCTACATAAGCTGTTGGAAAACATTTGGGTCTGAATTTGAAGACAAAAGTTTTCTGTGTATGCACATAGA
This sequence comes from Anthoscopus minutus, assembly GCA_013399455.1. Classification (NCBI taxonomy): domain Eukaryota; kingdom Metazoa; phylum Chordata; class Aves; order Passeriformes; family Paridae; genus Anthoscopus; species Anthoscopus minutus. The sequence continues at coordinate 19,916 of VWYI01032802.1, read as the reverse complement.
CACTACACTGATAAAAAGTAGCTTTTTATGACAGGGATTCCAAGTGTCAACTGGTAGCTGCTAATACATCTCTTGACATTTTAGATTTTCTATATTGAGATGCTGAGAAATAACGAGGAGAACGAGTGTATGAGTTCTCCTGTATTTCCTGCCAGAATGAATGAGATCCTCTTGTGTTTGCCAGGAACACAAAGATCACTTAAAACACAAACTGGCAGATTTCCGATCTGCCTCTACCAAACACACTGCGTTTCTCAATTTCATAAAAGTGCTTTTCTCCCTAACAGAAGACGGTGATGATAATCATAGCAATCAGTCCAAAATACAAACAGGATGTGGAAGGGGCTGAATCCCAGCTGGACAGGGATGAACACGGCTTACATACTAAATACATCCACAGGATGGTAAGCAAGGACATGCTTTTGCTGTTTTTACAAAGACTGTCTCTTCTTCTCAAAAGGCAAATCTGTCTCTAAATGGCAGGTTCTTTGCTTTGTTTTCACTAATCCTCATAGTTAAACACCCCTCTTTGGAATTCATTAATCCTTCCTCATCAGCTTCATATGCTCATTAACATCTGCTAAGAGGTTCAAGGAATAAAAATCCTATTAAACATGCTCCTCTTATTTCTTCATATTCTTTATTCCTCAGTGTTTTTCCCCTCCTTCACCTTCTTGAGCCCTTGTATAGCCCTGAGCACAGTCTTATCTAACAGTGCCTGACCTTCCTCCCTCTAAACCAGCCCCTGTTGCTTCTGCCATCCTGGAACTGAGATCTTTTCTTAGGCAGCAGTAAAGCTGACTGAAGGATGGAATTGCAGAGGAAAGGCCAGAGATGCAAAGTGGGGCTCCTGGGGAGTGTGTGGTGCCAGAGGACCAGACACCCATCTCTTACAGCCTGTCACAGGAGGGACATTTAACCCAGAAGAGCCCATAGAACCATGAAGCTGGTCCACTCTCCCTTTGTTTGCAGTTAGCTGCCTTTCTCACCCTGTAATCCATCTCATCCCCCTATTTGAATCTGCAGTCAGGTTTCTCAGAAGCTGTCACCAGCAGATGAGCTCTCAGCAGTGCACGGCTGTCCATACCACCCCTGGGATGCCCGTGTCCAGGGCCACGGGGAACAGGCTGGGCCCTAGCTCAGACACAGACCTGGTCTCTGGCTGAAATCTTTCACTCGTTTGTAGGCCAAACAGGGGTGTTAGTCAAGTCAGGATTGCACCTGGAGCTAAACCCACAATTATTTCACACCATGAAACCAAATGTTCAAGAAATGGTGACAGATCTTTCCTCTATTCTTTCTGTAGCAATGAAAAATTAGATTAAGTGACCAAACCAAACAAGACCAAGTCCACCAGCAATAGATCAAATCATTTAACAGAGGAACAGTTTGAGTAAACAAGGAATGTTTTTATATGTAGGGTTCTGATGCATACAGCAAAAAATTGTCATGTCACTACAATAAAACTGGCATTTTGTTCTGTTCTAGATGCAGATCGAGTTTATACAGCAAGGAAGTATGAACTTCAGATTCATCCCTGTGCTTTTTCCAAATGCCAAAAAGGTAACATACATCCATGCTTATATACTTGCCGCATGATTAAGTTCATATTATTTTGATCACAGTGCAGCAGATGGAATCTTAAAACCCAAACACTCAATTCCCTGGTTCTTAATAGCCCACAAGTAATATTCCAAAGCTTATAGGTTTATGTATTCCAAAGTTTATAGGTTTATGTACATGCAACTAAAAAACATTTCATCCACGATATAAATCAGTGTATAAATGTATTTCTGATGATGAATGTACAGCTAAAACTCAAATTGCCTTGAGCACTGAAAGAATTTAAATGGAGAGAGGCAATCTATCCAGGAAGCATGCTTTTTACATTAACTCTTTTATAATTTTGTCCAAATGCAATGCTGATGAGTGAGACAGGCAGGATTTATGACTGGTGTGAAGAGAGGATCTGGAAGAGGGTGTGTTGAGAATATAAAAATAAAGAGTATAATAAATCAAAAAATACTAGGCTGTTGCTTGAATCAAAGGTCAACTAAGACTTTTTTAGGACTTACAATTTCATCTGCCCTCCTTATTTGTTTATAAGATTCATTTGAGAATAAGAGATAACTAATGTAAAAGATTCCCATCTCTTCTACTTTACTGAATCTCTTGGATTTTTACAAAAACAAAAATAATAAAAAGCTTCAATTATAGCTTCCTCAATCTACTGCATTGTATTAATGTTCACTTTGCATAACTAAATGCTTTGTGCACTGTTGGGTAGCTATCATGTTGCCCCTAAGTACAGCTGCATTTTAGAAAGGTGTGGAAAAATCCTTTTTATTTCTTTGGGGGCCCAAATTTTGGAACAAGTCAAAATTTAAACTATGCTGTCAATGGTTATAGGGATGCACAGTCCCACTGCACTGGTGGATTTTAGTGTAATGAAGTATTTAAGCACCAATTTCAGATCAGAAATTTGAAAATATGTCCCTGGGTTTGTAAAATATGTAAGGTCCTGTGGGTTGAACGGTACCTCTGGTATTTCATGTCATTCAGATTCCTTCCTGAATGACCTCAGTCTGCTACTTCCCTGCTGCATACCTGGAAGACATCAGTGGTGGGAATTGGGCAGGCGAAAGGCAGGGAAGCAGTCAGCATTTTCAGTCAGTCTTTGATGGGGGAAAGGGCTCCTAACCTTGGGGCTACTTGAGTGCCCACCATGTGAACAGACCACACAGTCTAGAGCCACCTGGCACCTTAAAAATTGCAGAGAAAAGTGTCCCAGGAGGCACTATAGCTGCCTTGGGGCTCTGAGACAGAACAATAAGTTATGTTAATTTGTGCTCAACTTATTTATCAGAAGACTATTTAGCATATAGCAGTGGTTCTCGAAGACAGTGGTCTGTAAGGAATTTCAAGGTTTGTTTTATCCAGCTGCCTCTATCAAAGCATCACGCTCCAGGCATCCTTCCTGCCCATCCTCTGTAGTCCACATAACCCTTCAGTTGTTCAAGAGGTGCCTTTCTCATTAAATTATGCAAATCAGCATTTTCTGCCACTGTTAGGCTTTAGTCTCTTCACAAAATCCTTTGCTACATCACCTACCTTCACCTAGCTACTCAATAATAATGTAACTGAGGACATCATGGATGCAAGGAAAGCACCAGAGCCTGAACAAGTTGCAGTAATGAAGTCTGGAGGCAGTCAGAGGAAGTGAGGTACCTGAAAAACTGCCAAGAATATGTACAATTGGATGGTGTTGGCAGGCAAATTACTTCAATTTTGTCTTTTTTATACTGTCCTTTATATCTTCAAGTATTAGCATAGCTGGCAGTGGAAAAGAGCAGTAAATGAAGATTTGGAGTTTTCATCTGGGGATGGGGCTATTAGATGAGTTAATCTCACACACAGCACATCATAAAGCACTGCTGGTATGTGAAAATTAGTCGACCTCCAACAGGAAGAGATCTATGTGATCCAAGGAGTGTTCATTAGGAGACTGAATAATGAGGCCAGGAATGCACAACACACAGTTAAGGTGGAACCAGCTTCCAGTTGTACACTGCTAAAGAAAACGTGGGTCTTGCTGTTTCAAGGTTTATATGACAACAATCCACAGAAGTGTGTCCTCCTCATCTGGCCACATGACGACCAGAGCATTAAGCCAAGATTGCCCCATGCTAGAGGCTCCCTCTGGAAGCAGCCAAGGGGTGAGTTGAGCAGGGCTGGTGGCAGGGAAGGTAGGAGATGTCAAACCATGCTCTGCTGAAGCAGCCCTGAACAGTCCTGTCCTCTGCACTAATACACTCTGCCCTCTTCCTACCAGTTTGAACTGCAGAGTTATCGAGTACTCTCCCTATGGCATAGAGAGAATTTCCTCAAAGCTCACAGATACAAATTTTAAAAATGTAAAGGACAGTTACCATTTTCCCATTACCCCGCCCTGCAATGACAGGTGCTGTTGTATGGCAAGGAAAAGGCTCTTTCTCACTCTGGATAAAAATGGTAGCTATAGCTACCCTTTACCCCTACACACCTCCTTCAAATTAAAACTATTGCCAGAGCTGATTCATGTGCTTTTTGCATTGTCTTCATTATGGAGGGTATTAAACGAAACTGCATGAGCAGTTTTGGAAGTAAGGCACAGAGCTTGTCTCTGGATGTATAGTGCCTCTCATATCCCACTTGCTGATTTCTTCCCTATTACACATTTCTTACACTAATTTCCATCTTGACTAATGATTTACCCATGTGGACCTCTATCAAGTGCATTTCTGAAGTCCAGACTGACTATATCTACTGTATTTCCTTTGTCCAAAAAATTTAGTTTCTTATCAAAGGCAGAGAAATGGCTCATTTGGTAAAACCCCCACTGTATTTAATTGCATTTCCTTCAGTAGCTCTTAACAAGATTTAATAAAGAAGCAAGTTCCATGTAACAATGGTATGGATGTGCACACAAACATAGTCATCTTTCTTTCTCCCAGTAACATTTGAGTCTCTTGGATAGTTTCAAAGAGCTTTGTCAAAGGAGTAAAACTCATGAAGATTAAAATCCATTCTTATGCCAAAATAAAAAGACTAGCAGGTGGCGGCAGGAAGCATTAGTTTTGCTCCTACCAAAGGGAATGCTGTGGGATCTTACCCTTGTGCATTGAGATGTCCATCTGGAAGAACGACCCTCCACTTTAGTGAGACCATTGACCAAAGCCTATCCTTTCTCAGCCACTGGAGAAAGAGGAAGGTCAGGCTTGACAGATACCTCTGCCATTCACAAAGCTGCTTGTTCAGAAGCCTAGGTGAGTTCATACTAAAATGGTCTGTAGGTGCCTGTGTGACTTAACTCCTTCTTCCTATACATAAATTCTGTAACTCGTAACAGAGTGGTTGCACCAATTAACACAAATTGCTCCCTGAGCAGGGAAAGCGATGCAGCCTTGTTCCTACAGCTGTACAGGCCAAGGAAAAGGCAGCCAATTTGAGAAGCATGATCATGGGAATGAAAGGTTTGGACTGCAGCTAGGCTGTTTGCTGGCAGCAGGACCATATGCAGCCCATGCCAGGGCATCCCCTGGCAAGGTGCCAGAGATGTGCTTGCCAGCAGCTTTTTGCTCTGTCCTCTTGGAGCTAGCTCCACAAGCTTGACAGGAGCTGTGCTGCTCCTAGCAGGGGCTATCTTGGGAAAACAGTGCTAAATAAGAGGTCCAGGGACCAAGTGCTGGATGTCCTAGCTCCTCATGTTGCTTACCTGCTCATTTTGGCTACGTTCTGGTGTCTCCAATTCCAAAACAAAGCTCTGTCTCATGATGACAATGAACTGGTTTTGGTCAAGGATCTGTCCTTCTGTTAATCAGTGGTATTTTAATAGCCTTTCACCCCTACACATCCAGACTGTCTATATGGAAGCTTCCCAAGGCTGTGGGAATATAGGAACATGAGGTCTGAGCAGGCTCATCTGCATCAGCCGACTGTCATTCTCCAGTGCCATGGTGGTCCCAACTTCATTACGTTAATGGACATTAGCCAACCCCTATGAAGGACTGCACCTTTTCCAGGATGCACAGATTGGTGGAGGTTTGACCAGATGCATTAGTCTCTCCTCAAGCCTCAGTCTTCTCCTCAGCTGGTTAGAGTACACCATGCTTGGTGAAGGAACATGCAAGGGGAGGGGGACAGGGCTACCAGCATGTGAAATGTTCCTCTGGGGTCCTAGTCTTTCCCTATTGATCCTCATCCCAGTGTTGAACATGCTGTATGGATCCTTTAGCAGCTACTAAGGTGGCAGCCTTTCCCTGCTAGGGGCACCGAAGTCTCTCCTCTCCTCTCCTCTCCTCTCCTCTCCTCTCCTCTCCTCT